>JAPYYT010001338.1:0-50660 GCA_030522565.1 Ceratosolen corneri
GTGAAATAAAATCCGAATATTATCGTCGAAATCACATTTAAAAGTAAAGAGAAATTAACACGTAGAAACTCGCGAATCTGCCGGAATCGCGAACATTATATTGCATGTATTTAATAATTTGGAGCATCGTATTTATTTAGAGATTAAAATAATGATATAATAGAAGGTCAATTTGTATATTCTAATAATTTAAATAAATATTATTGTATATAGATAATATGAAATAAAATAAAAAATTTGAATTTCATGTTGTTACGGGTAAAAGGACCGTCATGAAAATTATTGTCAACATTAATATTTTGTATAATGAATAGTTTTTTATTGGTTATAACTACTATTAATTATAAATAATAATATGAATTTGAATTAGCATAATAATATTAACGTTGTTGAAAATTTTAAATATGGTAAGTAAATTTAATTCTTGCTATTTATTTTGAAAATTAAAAATGATGTATTTTTTATATTTATATTTTTATTTATTAAAAATGTTTTTATTTATTGCAATAAGCATTAAAATTAATTATTTTTAATATCAAGTTATTATATAAAAATAGATAATTATAAAATAATTGAAAAACTTAATTAAAAAAAAACAGTATAGAAATTTAAATAAATATTTTAAACGTTTTTATTGTTTAACTGTTTTTGTTTATAATTAATAAAAATTAGTTTTTAATACTTATTTATTAATATAAAAATAAGCATTTATTAAAACATTAAACAAGCATGCTTTCAAAAAGAGTTACACGTGTGTAACATTGTTTTATAAGCAAAAAGAGTATAAAATATGAATATTTAATATTCATTATATGTAATTTATAAAAAATATCATAAGATCAGTACTATAGGCTAAAGTATAAAGTGCTTTTAGAAACTTCAGAAAATAGACCAAAATAATCAATATTTGTAAAACAACTGCTTAAAACAACTAAAAATTCAAAAGGATTCTGCGACATTTACCTCGCTCAAGAAACGTGTCTGTCTTGTCTTTCTTTTAGTTGTCAGGACACTAGGAAGTTGAAAAGCTCATTATGCTCTAGCGGGCACTCGGGTGCAAGCTTACGTTTCCCTCAACTTCCAACCCCTAAGTGATCTCATATACAACGAGATTTTATGGAAAGTGCATTTGGTCTCTCACCTTGCTTAGGTATACATTGCGCAACGGGTCGTGGTTGAGTGCTTTTCCATACTCTCTCTCTCTCTCTCTCTCTCTCTCTTTAAATATATATATCATATAAGCTATTTAATACGAATAGATTAATAATTAATACTTAACATACTGTCGACTATCATTTTGAATATTTCATCAAAAAGATGTGATAGTATAAAGCTTTTCAAGGATATCATGTAAATGACATTCGTTTTCGTAGTAGGTTAATCAAATTGGTTAGTGAGAAATTATTATGAATTTAAAACTTATAATATTTAAATAAAAAATTAAAATTTAAAAACTTAAATTAACAATAAAAATTTAACGTTATCTATTGCGTAGTTAGAATTTTATTTTTAAAAGCAAATAGTTAGTACTTCTGTAAATAAATTATTGCTATTTCAAAGTTTTTAGTTTTAATATTTATGTGAATAAATTTTTACATATAATGATAATAAAATATTTTGATAAATGTAGCTATATATTATAAACAAATAAAAGAAATACAGGATCTCAAGTGTGGTGAGTCCACTGCTACAAAAATTACTTATAATTGTAAATTAATGGTAATATGATTTTCTTAAGTTGGAACTAACTCTAAATATAATTATAAAAGAAAGTATGTGAATAGAATAAATATTTCGGTTACGTGGCTCGATATTTTAGTGATACCGTTAATAAATCCTCGCATAAGAAGCCAATGGCGACATTCGGCGAAGGAGATGCAGTAATTCTTGTTAAGGACCACTCGCAACGCGGACGCCAATTGTCAATGAAATATTCAAAGCAATTCAGCTTGTATACTGCTCCTATGGCTTAGACTATCTCTTTCTCACATTTATATATGTGGATCGATGCGCTTCTAGAGATGCCCTTACTTGACTCTCCGGAATGACTGATTTGCATTAAAGATACCAGATGATGATTCTAAAATAGGTCATTATGATTCGTAAATTAGAAAAAATATCGTATATTTAGATATTGAATTTACATTTGAATTAAAAAAAAGTGATTAAATTGTTTTAATAAAGTACGCTTTATATCTCATGAATTGATAATTGATTGCTATAAAGTGGCTAATTACAAATATCTCATGTACATCTATTAAAAACGGACAATACTTAAATTATTCAGTACATTAAGTGCAAATTATCTGGTTATCTACTCGGTAATTCTGATTATTTACCAGAATGATGGTCAGTTTGAAAGTTATATTGAATTGAAGACCTCCTTTCAGCGAATTAAACATTTACTTGACCGGCTTAAGATAAATAAAAATAAATACTCCTGTCTGTTGGTGAGTTGCAATATTCAGTGATGAACAAAAATAGTATGGAAAGTTTGAAATTGAGAAAATGCCATGTTGAAAAGAGTAGGGTTCGCGCTACAATGAAATTCAATAAGCCACGGATACGGTCTGCTTCCATCATAAAACAGGATAAACAAATTTTGCTCCGCTCGATACCGCAACAACGTTTATTGACGCTGACACCACCATATAGACGTACTAACAGCGGAAAATGCTGTAATGCAGAGGCTGAAATGTATGAGCGATTGGAAAGGGTAAGTATCGAAAGCTTACATTAATCGTCTTTCGCATAACTTATATTAAAATTCGTCCTTCTCCATTTAAGCACACTTTTACTTATGAACTTACTAAGAAATAGTAAATGAATTCAAATGAGTAATAAGCTGTTTAAGTTTTGAAAACAACATTGTAATCATTTGGTAATAAAAATTTGCAGTTGCAAATGAAAATGACCGATTTCGAATATTTCGATACAAACGCATGCCAATCGGAAGATTGATATTTATATAATTTTATTTTTATTAAATGTAATTATACACACGCGCACGCACACACGTGTATATATATACACATATATACTTAAATTATTTTCTCTGTTATATTAATATTAAATTATAAAAATTTTCTTTAGTTATATTAATAATATAATATTAAAAATTATAGGATTCATTAAAAATTAAATTGACTATAGTTTATTTTGAGCTTTATTTTATAAAATAATAATTGACAATAATTTTTTAATTAATAGATAATTAAAGTACAAAATTATTTTTTGGCAAATTTTATGAAAGGAAAATTTCTTTTGTCAGCTTTACTCATTTTCTTTCTCATTCTCTATCTCAATTTAAAGGAAGGTAAAGCGATAGCGATCTTCGCGACTTAAGCCAAAGTTTATCTCTGCACCTGGTGCAACTTCCCGCGGGACAACGTTTGCTATTCTTAATGCGCAGCTCTAATCTTCTCATACCATTCTTGTTCTTTTCTATTATATCTCTTTTTAAATAAGTCTTTTTCCTTCCTTTTCTGCTATACTTTTCTTCCTCGTACAGTTTGTCAAATTAAAGAAATTACTGAGTTTTTTTAAGTGTCGTTCGGTGTAAGTGATTTTTATTGCTTATTATATGCTAATAAAATGAAACATAATTAAAATTATAACTTTTCAATATAACTTAATTAATTTTTTAACAAATTTATTGATTAAATTTATATTTCAATTTTTTTATTATTGAATAAATTAGCTATAAAGTTTTTATTATTTAAATAATAAATACATAAATATTACTTTCAAAAATAAACCTCGATGTAAGTATAATAAGATATCTGAAAAGGTAAACCATAATTAATTAAAATACAATAAGACTTTTATAAAAAAAGATTGTAGCTAGTTTAATTCAAAATAATTTATATTTCGAATTTGTTTACTGTAACTTCACTTTTAATAATTTTTGTTATACAGTTTAAGTTTTTCACAAATATTTTTTATAATATTTTCTTTTGCAACGAGTTATATAATTATTTTATAAAACGTTTTTTCAATCTTATTAATTTATAATTTCTTTAGCTAAAATAGTTAGTTTAAATTAATAAATTTTTATATTATAATATAAAAGTTTTATATTAAACATTGCTTAACAGTTTCTTAAAAATTTTCCAGAAAATATATTAATTTTCAAATAATTCTTTAATCGAGATATTGAATTACAATCAATGCAACTAGATTTCTAAAGACTTTAAAAAATCTAATTTAAAATAGTTGGTCTCATTGTTTTACGTTGATTTCATATTCCTATTCTCAAACAAGTAAGTTAAATATTATAATAATTTTATTATTTGCCATTTTCACAAACCTCTAATTTTCCTTATAAGAACTTACACACTCATTTTTCATTCGTTGAAGACTGTAATCACCCAAAACACCTGTGCATTCGAGCAAAGCGTCCGCCAGCGATTTATGAGCTGTCTCGAAAAGAATATGCTGCTTGGCACTCCGAGGATGCGCTTATTTCCAAAATGAATTTCAAAAGCTAGCGCAACGCCCTTAAAATCGCCAAACGTGTGCTTACAGTTTCCAAAATTATTGACGATTCTGGGCACGCTTGTCTAAATTCCTTGGGGGTATTCATCGTAAAAGTGACAGGCTTCCACGATTAGAATTCTCGCTTAACTATACTTATAAGATTCGTATACTTTTTCGAGTTCAATTATTATAGAATAATCTATATTCTATATAGACATAAAATAATATAGAACAATAAAATTATAATGTTAATTATTCAATTTGACAGAATATTATTATTCCAATGTTTTGTAATATTGTTCAAGTTAAAAATTAAAAGTTTCATTTTAGTAGATCAAAAAGAAGTCAACGGAATTCTAGTTTTTTATTAAAAAATGTGATATATATAAAATGAATGAAAATAAAATGAGACAATGATAATAAAATGATTAATTTTACTTGTAGTTGAAATCTAATTTTAAGCATTAAGCATATTAATTCCAAGAAATATTAAAATAATATTTGGAATACTTAGAATAATTAAAATAAAATATTATACTAGATTTAGTTTATATGTTGCTTTTTTTATCATTTATTATTAAACTCAGAATAAATATAAAGTACAATAATTAGAATACTGTTGTTTAATATTTAGTGGACATTTTTTTTTTTTTATAATTCCATAAATAACTCCGATAATAAAGTTTATCGGACATATGTAGAGCTAATATATTTAATATTTTTTCATTTATACATTTTCATTTATAAATTTTATAGTCATAAATTTTTTTTAACTTATTAGCAGTTTTTTAGATTAGAAATTTAAAATATTATTTATTTATAAATATATCTAAACATATTGTTATGTTAATAAAATTTTATATTATTGATTCTTTTATATTATAGAAGTAATTCAACAAAATGTTAATGTATATTACAAATATAAATAAGTAATTTTAGCTTATATATATATATATATATATATATATATATATATAATCTAATTATTTAAAATAATATAATAATTTTTTATTTCATTTAATTTTAAACTATTAAATTGCTTTTTATATTTATAATAATTTGGGTGCAATCGATAGTTAAGTACATGTATCTTTCAAATTTCAATATTTATCATAAAACTTAAAGAAAAATAATTTAGACCCATGAATACAAAAATAGAATTTAATACTATGAAATTATTGTATCATTGTGTTTACTAAATTTAGATATTCTGTAGAAGAAATTCATATTAAATGTATATAAAACTAAATCACTAACATAAATGAATATGAAATTAACGTATTGAATCACTATTAAAATGAGATTTTATTGAATCTCTTACTTCTTTAATTTGACTTTTATAATACAGATTAAATATAATAACAGATTAATATAATACAGAGAACTTGTAGTGAATTACAAAAAACTGATATTAATATTTCTTAATGATTAAATACAATTTTTAACTAAATTTATTCAATTTCTTATGTTATCAAAACTTATAATATTGGTAACATTATACGTAATCAATAGTTTTTATATTCTTTATCAAATAATGTGTTACGTAATGGATAAATATACTGATATTTGTTATTATGCAAATTTAATTGTTTTTATTCTAAGTCTGATTATTTCCGGTAAAACAATATATAAATATTTGTTATATTTTAAAAAAACAATTATAACTATAAAAGTATAACTATTTGTATAAATTTAAAATTATATAATTTATTATATTAATTTATATAGTTGTATGTGTGTATAAGATAAATTAAAATATAAATGAATGAACAAATGTTATTAATGTTTGTATACAATTTGCTCGTTGTTTAATGAATAAACAAGAATAAGCAAATATATTCTAAGCGGAATATGATTATTAGATCGTAAGTAAGAAACGAAAATACTCAGGCCACAATAGCACTAGTACCATATTGGAGGTGGAGACAAGATAAAAATCGAAGTAGTTTCAGAAAGGTGGAGTAAGCGAGATAAATGACAGCGCCAGCCACGATGACGACGTCAAGGACGCCGGCAACTAAAGTAATAAAAGAAAAAAAGAGTTGGTAACCGCTTATATACGCGCCCACGTACAGTACAGTTCTTGAAAGTCTTCTAAGCGCCCAACCAATGGCAGCGTAGCTGGGGTGGAGCCTACTAGTGCTAACGCCCCCGCGTCTCTTGTAGTCAGGTGGACGAACACCAGGTACGGACGTTTTTTTTTGTCACTTGGAAAAGTTAATATGAGCGGAGATCCGCCCGCTTAGGCTCGCTATTCGCTACAACTATTCATACCTTTTGCTTCAGTCGTGCAATGCCTACGCAATAAGATTTTTATTATAGACGGCTGATTTAGTTTCCCATTTCTGTTATTTTTCTTATAAGCTCAGAAAGAGATGAGGTCGCCAACCGATTATTACATAGTATAAGTGTCCGCGACTCCTGAACTAGTATGATGCGTTTCTGATTATTGTCTTCTTTTAGGAGATTACTTTAGTAGGGATAAATTAGTGATAGAAGCAGGAAGAAAAGGTTTTCTAATGAATTTCAAAAAATTTCAATACTTAAAAGGATAGATCAATTATTTAATTATATTTAAAAAGTACTCTATCGTGAATTTTACAATAGGCAAATATAAAGTACTTATTAGGTATTATAGGTATAAGTCAATGTATATTAAATTTATGTCTATTAACAAATTCTTTTATTTATTTGTAATAATAACGATTTTATAAAATATATTGTGTAACTTTTTATTCTAGCACCATAATAAAATTGGATTAGTGAGATAAAAAAGATTTTTACTCAATAAGTAAATAATATACCATTGATAATTTCGTCAATTTTAAAAAATAAAATTGTAAAATGATATAATAGTAGTGAATTGTTATAAATTACGTTGTATTCTATATTTGCCAAAAATATTTCAGTTTAATTAAGAATCTGATATAATGCTAATCAAACTTGTATTACGTATAATTTCGTCAATAAAAATAATATTTTTTTATGTATCAAGGTTACATTTTTTAATATTAAATTTCTAAAGAGTCTTTTTCTAACAAAGCCTTATTTTTGAATATATTCTTAGACATTTTGTAAAAAGTATATTCTTATTTGTATTGTAGTAAAGGGTATATCGTTAAAATATATTTGTTTAATAATTCTATATTTATTAAACAAATATTAATTATTATTACACGTAATAACAGTATTAACAAGTAATAATAAGGTGAAGCAATGTGTAATAACAAATAAATTTTGTAATTTTTATATGCTAAAATATTTATAAAACATCCATTTATTCATTATGTAATGAATGTAGATTTTCATTTACATCTAGTAGTGTAATTTTGTATAAAATGTAAAAAATAAATATACTGCCACATGATAATCTAAATATTATTTGTTTAGTTTTCATTATTTAAACTAAATTGACAAATAGAACTTACACTAAATATGTTTTATTTATTTTTGGTTATTATTAAATTAGTTTGAAGCCTAATACAAATACATACAAATATATTTCCTACACATAATGTATAATAATTATTTTTGCTCTTGATTAGAGATTTGTGTTTTTAATTAATGTTTAGTAAAATTGCAATATTCTATTACATTACAAAGTATTTCATAACAAAATTTGTATAATTGAATTTCGATTTATCAATTTTATTTAAGTAAAATATTCTAAGATGTTTATTATTACAACTTATTTAAAGATAATATTAAATACCTCATATTACATAAAATTTAATTTGCAAATTTAATTAATGAATTTATTATGATAAGATTTTGTACTGTTTATTCGAAGTTCTCCGAAGAATTGATTGTTTATGATTAAGAAAATAAAATGCAGATTTCATTTATATTAAATGTCTTAGGATACTTGGAAAAGTTTGCCATTATCAATAATTTATTAAATAATCAGTATAAAGTTAACTAAACATATTTTGTATTTTAACAAGAATAAAGATTGTAATAAATTATTTTGTTAAATTAAAAAATAGAATTACTTATAAATAAATGTATACTTTAAATAGAATTATTATAGATTATATACTATAAAATGCTAAACACACTTAAATAATAAGTTAATATGGTGTTATGATGCTTAAAGCACCCCTTCAAAATTTACGTCGATTAATCCCGGTAAATTATACAAGATTTGATTAATAAACCTACTAAATACACTAAATATTTCATAGTTACGTTCTAGTTAACTACTTTAATAACACTTAAACTTTGGGTGCATATCTTTCTTCTATGTAGATGATACTATTATTAATAATGTGATTTGGATTTGATGAATAAATATGTTTAGTGTAATAATTTAAATATAAATAATTGTTTTATGTACAATAAAACTTTATTTTAAGTTGTTTAAATTTAAATAAAATGTTATTACTAACAATAACATGAATTTCAATTTTTTAATACATACTATCATAACACATTATGCATACTAAATATTTATAGTATTTATGTAAACGAAGAAAATGACAGAATACATCTTAATCAATAAATAATATGCATCAATAGAAATTTACCTATTTTAATTTCCATGAAAATGCAAGTAATCAACATACATCTATTATTATTATAGCAATAATATAATTTTTTATATTATAATAAATATAATTTTAAAATGCTTTATAGTTATGATTTTGTAAATTTAAACATTATTAAACAAATTATTATTATTATTAAATTATTATTATTTATTAAACAAATATAATGAATTTTTACGAAGATATGCGACAATTATTAATTAAAATAATTTATGAATGAACGCCCAATAATAAAAGAATAACAATGAATCATACAATCACATAAATTCTTTGTAAGATCATACCAAAAAAGGAATCATATAGATTACAAAACGATAAAACAAAGAATGATAAAGAAAATCGAAGCTATATTGAAAGAAAAAAACAAAAGGAAGACACTCAATGTCTGACAACAAGACAATCATTAAAAAATTGATCAGATCGTAGTGTGTCGTTGTCTTTTCTCTGTCTCGTCACTACTTCAAAGGTCATATCAGTATAGAGCGAAATTTATTCTTTTTGGCATACAATAAGAATGCAACGAAGAACAGTAAAATAGAGAGGCAATGTATACGCGCATGAACTGACGTTCACTTATAAACGTATGCTTCCTACATTCATATATAGAATTTAACGTTAGCAAAAGTCGCTTTTACGTCCGATTCAATAATTAAACTCTCACACTAACAGTAATAGCCAATGGAGCAAAAAGTAAATGTAGAAAAACTCTGTTTTATACCCGCATGTATATGATTACGTGAGTGTATGCGTAATTCTGTGTTCATATTGTCGGATATCGAGGATGTCGGATACATTGGTTGTATATGAAGGAGTGCGTTAATAAGATGTAACTGAACGTGTCACTAGTGTGTTTGGAATTGTTAATGAAGTATGCCAGAGCCACTGAACTATATATTCTGAAACTCAATGCATTGTGGAAGATTAAGCTGAAAGAGAAGCATTTGAGACTGAGTGTTTTGTATTCGAATAAAGAGATTCTTTTTTATTTTGTAGAAAGGTATATGTTTTTTGTTTTGTTTTTTATGTAGTGCTTGTATTAAATATTTAATATAATTAATAAGACTTCAGGTATTAAACTAAAATTTGCAATAACTTTAAATATCTAAATATATATAATAATCTGTAATTATATAATTATTTTCTTCTTGAGTAATTAGAAATTCATTTTAAATTAATATAATATATTTTTATTTATTCATATATTTTATGTATATTGAATCTTTGACTTATTAATAGTCATGTTATAAATAAGAAGATATTTAATACTTTTAAATAAATTATATATATATATAGGAAAATTTAAATAGAAATATAATTATTTTATTTACAAAAAAAGTGATTAAGGTATGTAATAATGTGTAGTTATTTTATTATCGTAAATCAGGATGTTTTATGAAAAATAATGAAAAATCACTATTTAAAAATATTTTTATTAAATCCCAGTTATTGGAATGAAATTCTTTTTACACTACAAGTCATTTTAATCAAAACTTTACTAATAATACACAAATATTGATGATAAACTCATAAAATTATTATTGTTTAATTTTAATCCAATAAAATTATAAATGAAAAGTTAAGTTGGAATGCAGCTGTCAGGTAACGTTTATTGGAATATTATAATATTTCCAACAATTTTATAAAGTTATGTGAAAAAATTCCAATGTAAAATTATTCCGTATTTTAAAATTGTGTAAGCTGATAAATACTATAAAAATGCAAGGATTTAATTATTTGCGCGCGCGCCTGGAACTAAATTTTATTTATATTCGAAATATAGACACGTATTTAAAACTTTACATTAGATATATTCAGTAAAATAAGTTAAGGTTTTTGTTGAGAATTCATTATATTCATAATATAAAACTTGCATCTAAAATATAATAGAAAAGTAATAATGATAGGATAATTTTATAATTTATAAAACAGTAAAAAAGTTAAAAATATCTATTGGATATTTTGCATATCATATTTCCAAAATTTTCTAATGGTATTTCTTAATGATTAACAAAGTTATATTAAAAAAATGTTACCTTTTTGTAGGTATCATATAATATGCTATTATTGAATTCAATATTTATAGAATATAAATTTACAATGATAGTGAATTATTAAAATAATCGTACAGAAAGGGGTCTTATTTAAACTTTGAGGCGATTTATAACCTTATGCGATTGATGATTTTACAAACATGAGAATCAATAAAAGCATTATATAAACAGAACCGAAATACCAATGAAAAAAAATAAAAATAAAGGTAAACATCTGTTTTGTTCGCGTCCAAAAAAGCTCTTTTTTATACTGACTCTTTCTGTCTTTCTCTCTCTTTCTCTTTTCAACCAAAGTCGGACAAACGTATACACAGCTAAACTAGAAATATATTCCATGTATCGGGCAATACAGACACAACATCGGCAAGCTCTTAAAGCTTCTAAAAAAGGCCCGACACGTACAGCCGTATTTTTTCTCTGCCGTCTTGCAAACGCAGACGCAAACGTAAAAGCGTAGCGTATTTACAACCGCTTGGGGTCGGAGGCGGGGCGACTCTGGTCTGGGTTGCCTTTGCAATTTTCATGGGGTGAGATGGGGCGGACTGCACGGATCTCGCTGTGGTCTCGGAGGAAGTCTAATAGAGAGAGAGAAAGATGCGCACCTGAGGATCGACAACGCGAGTACGAGGGAACAATGCCGTGCTTCGCTGTACGAACGTTTCTTCAGACGTGGAACTCTGCAACTTTGGAGTACGGATCGATCATTTAAAATTCGACTTGCTCTCGTCCTTCGCAGCTTTTTATTACATTTCAGAGACTAAATATGTCACTCCAACGATTTTTAATGATCAAAACTTTGTTCTGTAAGAGCTTTTACTTTCAAGAGTTCATCAGGTTTTACGTAAAAATTGAACTTTACATAATAATCATTAATATTATACCTTACCAGAAATATTTCGATTTTTTGAATTTACATTAAATTATTATGTAATTCACATATCAAACAAAACTAAAAAATAGGACGTTTGTTAACATATTATACATATTGCATGCTTAAAAGAATAGTAATTTTTAGTATAATAGTATAATAGTAATAGTAATAGTAATTTCTATATTAAAATTGTATAGACAACGTTAATTTCATTATTTCTGTATGTAAATTTATATTTACATACAGGTATTATATATAGATATTTCATATAAACTATATATAAATAATATATGCCTAATAATTCTCTCTCTCTCTCTCTCTCTCTCTATATATATATATATATATATATATATATATATATATTACAAAATTAAAGTTTAATAATAAATAGACAATCATTACTACTGTGTTTAATTTAAAATTAAAATAAAAGATATATTTGAAAATATTGAAAACTGTCTATTGACTTATTTAAAATCTCTAGCATATAAATTTTTTTCAATTCAACTGACGTTTTAATATTAAACTTGTGCATTTTATATTATAGTTACTTTTCGCATTAAGAAAACTTTCAGCAGGTGGAATAACTTTAAGTATAGTTGCATATAATTACATTCTTAATATATAATTAAATTATTAATAATTATTTTAAATATTGAATTATTTAGCATACTTTAATATAGAAAATATTTTTTATTAATAATATCTAAAAATTTTCATTTCTTTTTGGGCTATTATTATATATTAGATTATATTATATTTGAGAATTATGATCAAAATTTGAAATAATGATTATTATTATTTTTAGATCTTAACCATTTTTAACGTTATTATTGTACATGGAAATAATAAATTAACTATATTTAAAAATAAAAATTTAAAAATTTTATTTTATTATTTTTATTGTAACATCATTGATTACATAATAAAATAAAGTCTATTGCAAAATAATAATCTTAGAGGTCATTTATAAATAATACAAGATTTATTGATTATACTTATCATTGCGATAGTACAGTACAACATACTGTACCAAATTTACGAAGAATTGAATACAGATAAATTAAGGTTTTGAATATAAATTTGTATCAGAATTTGTATTTTTATTAAAGAACTTTATTAATGTAATATATTAATATAATACATAAAATGTATTAATATAATATATATTAATATAATATAAAATATATTAATATAATACATAATATAAAATATATATAATATAAAATATATTAATATAATACATAAAATGTAAAAGATAACTTTTATCAACCACTTTTCAGATTAAATATGTACTATTTATACTAAATATATAATTCAAAAAACATATTTTTAAATATTAAATTTATATAAGAAATTTTAATTATGTCAAATGAAAAATTTTTCTTTACAGGCCTTGAACAAGACAATGTTTCTGTAGCTCTAATTTATGAGAAAACAGCATAGTATTTTATTATTTTATAGAATGTTTCATAAATATTTATTTTAAATACGTATAGTTTATTCCTCATCTACAAAATTAAAAATTATAATATAAATTATATATTATATATATTTATATAATACTAATTTAAGAAAAAAAAATTTAATAAGTAACATCTATATAATATTATACATAGTAATGTTTAATTATTTTTAATTTTAATTATTAATAAATAGTATTTATTATACTATTATGAATTTGAATAAAGTAAACATTATTGAAAGTATAAAAACATATTTAAATATATATTTATATTATTATTATATAAATATATATTTAAATATCATTGCTTATGATTGTTTTGTAAATTTCTTAATGTATATTTATAATTAAAGTTATAACTGAAAATACCTTGATTGAATTTCGGTAAAAGTATACTTAAAATTTTCCTTGCATAGAGAAAACAATTTAATGTTTGAGAGAACAGAGGAGAAAGGAAGTGAATTAAGGAAGAAAGAGTGTAACTGTATAAAGAGAGAGAGAGAGAGAGAGAGAGAGCAGGTGTGCTTATGTCTGTAAAGATAAAGAGGATGGAGTGGGTAAAAACTTGCGGTGGTATAAAACTTAAGACAGAATCAATTACGTAGTCCGTCATAGCAGCTGTTGTCGAGACAAAAGATGCGTGAAGAGAAAGTATTTTTCTTGGATATAACTAAAATGCAATCGGTCCAACTGATATATCAAGGTAATAGCTTGCCCATTAAAATATTTAAGCAGGCAATAAGTACATCATCCTGACAGAAAGTTGGAGATCGTCCAAGGATTAGAGTGCCCAACTTTTGAAATTTATCGATAAAAACTAATGTTTTGCTGTCAGTTTTCGCGCGCAGTGTACTACAATTATAAAAATAATTCTTATATACTTTGTTCATGCGAAATAAATGATTAATTAATTAATTTCAAATTTAATTAAAAAATGAAAGTTCAACGTTAACTGTATTCACTTGAACACATTTCATATGATATGATATGAAATTATTTTTTATGTAGACATTCAATGGTTTAAAAATTATAGTTATTTTTTTATCTGTTGCATTACGTTTACGTTAATTCTAACATTATTGTAAAGATATCTAGACATAAATAATGTTTGTCTTGTATAATATATTTATATCACCATATATTTTTTATAAATTTATTACAATATGTAACAAATAAATCTTAAACAGAAATACAATGTATTTAACGATTTATTTTTCAACATCTAAATTTTTATAATTTTTAAAATAAATAAATATTTTGGTATTTCTAATAATTTAATTAATTTTATGTAAAGTTAAGAAATATTCAAATTCCAGACAATTTATATCTAATAGTCAATATTAATTTTTAAAATTTTAATTTGTACTAAATAATTCATAGCTACTATAGTAGAGTATAATAAATTATTAAAAAATTTTTGGTTTATACCTTTTTAAATTATAAATAATTCTATGTTTTCATAAATTTGGAATCGATATTCAAAAATAATTATTTTTAATACATAATTTTCTCATATAAATTTATATATAATATATATAATATAATATGTAATATATAATATAATATATATAATATATAAAATAATATATAGAAATTTATTCTTTTAAATTATCCATTAAATATTGTTCGCGATTCCGACAGAATCTCGAGTAGTCGCTTAATAATACCTATTTACTTTTGAATGTGATTCTTGCTAGAATATTCGAATAACATCTTCCGAATATTATTTACAAGTCTTTCTGTTGGAACGTTTCATGTTTCGTGATTGCCATACTTTGTTTACAACCCCAGTGTTTCTAGAAAAATCATGGTAAGTCGTCTACTCATAAATTAACAACCATTACTAGACCATCGCCGCCACTTTATTATTTATTAACTTTAGTATTTATTAAGTTTATTAGGGTTATTAGTATAAAGTAATTTAATTTAATAATTATTAAGTAATTTTCTAGTTAATCTATTATATACATTTTTTAATATTATAAACTATAAAACTTTTAGTTTTACAAATGAACAATAATACACTGCCATTATAACTAAAGAATTACTTTAATAATTTAATTCAATTATTTTTCTTGTATGTAAGTTAAATTCTTCAAAACTGGAGAATTTCAACATTATCTTTTAGAACGTTAACTAAATAGATGAAAAAATACTCGACGAACAAAAAACAAATTAACGCATCATCTCCCTTACATCCTATCGTTGGCAATTGTATTACACGTACGAGTTAACATGTAGTCACGTTTTATACAGACATGCTCGAGTTAGTTCACTTTTTACATCTCTTCCTGGCCATTAACGAGATGTCATAAGAACTGAGTTTTTAGTATTTTTCGATGAGCTGCTATATTTCGATTTCTTGTTGAACGTTTTACATTACTAGTATGAGATTTTTTCACATACATTTCTTTCTTTTTGAGTTAGTTAAGGAGTCGAAGTTTTGCAATTTATTCACTTTGGCTTTTTATCCTCTAAGCCTGTGTCTCTAATAAGCTAGTTTATCCTATCCGATTATTTAACTAGTTTGACACAAACTACAGATTATTGATGAAAAAATAAATATTTCTAATTTGTTGGATTCTTCTTCAGTACATAGTAAATATTAATAATATGTACATTGAAAGATAATTTGCTTTATAAGATATCATTTTATAATAATTTTTATAAATTCTTAATTAAATATCTATTAAAAAAAATTAAAATGATAAATTATTAAAAAATCTTTTTATCTTCTTTTTTAATAATGATTTTAATAATAGAAGTGAACTAATCTAAAGTGTTAACGACATATATTGTTTTTCATAAATTGTAAACAATAAACGGGAATATTTTAATAAAGATATAAATAAGTTAATTATTTAAAAGATTACAATTCTACATATTTTTAAATAAAAAAATTTTATTTAATGTTAATAAATTGATTCGATTTTTATTTTGTGTATTAAGAATAAGACAAGAATATTTTTCACGTGACATTTAGACAATAGTAAAGTAAAACATATTTTTTAATATTAATAATCTGTCCTACCCACTTAGATGAATTTGCGAATGCATATCGACTTGCGGATCACTCCATTTGATCTCTCAGCATTGACTTCTTCCACTTAGAACTCTATAGCTGATTTCGTAGGAACGTTCGCGACATACGCCCAAGTACATGTTTGTACATATCTCGCAATTTAACTAGTTGCCTTCGAGCGAGGTTCAAGAACGAAAAAGCTGATGCAGATTTCAGAGTGAGGCCAATCTTTTTTGCATTCCTTTATTTAATTCGATAAGAACGTGCTCCAGTGTTCGTTTTTTTATCAATCTCTCTGAAATTTGTTCCACTATGTACTTGGTTATGATCTGATAAAATACAGAAAAATATTCAAATTGATCATTAGGCTGCATATAGAATATATTGTTGAAAGTTTATCTATACAATTGTAAATTTAAATGTAAATACTAAGTCAGTAAAATACACAAATTCTATTATATTCAAATATTTATTTTTTAACGGACAATATAAAATTATTTGTTTCGTGATAAAACATTAATAATAAAATATTTTTACGATTACTTAAATAATTATTTGAAAATTCTTTTTTTTCTTTGTAAAAACCTCTGTAAAGTTTAAAGATGTACTTACATAAAATTTTCTATTACATGCAAATTTTTATGTTATAAAATAGGATATTATTTTTATTTCAAATAATACAAGAAAGAATATAAAATGTATGTAAGATAATTCAACAATATTTAACTTTATATACATGACATATAAAAAAAGTTATTTGTAAGCTATAATATTCTGAAATTATAAATTAATATTAAAATTAATTAAAGCTTAGCAAGATAGTAAAAGAAACTTTACAATTTTTTTATATTTTAGTATATTTATTTAATTTGTGATTATAATTGTATTATAAACATACATTTTTATTATTAATTAATTAATAAAACATTATATGAATTTATTTGTTTATAATATTTATAAAAAAATTTAACACTAATGTTGTGACAATTAATTCATTATAAATACTAATGAAATTTATCGAGATTTTTTATAATTCATTTTTTACGAATATATATTATTTGTTAATAATATAATTTTCATTTACAAATATTTTGTTTATATGTACTGTTTATTCATATTGCATATGTAAATATTATCTATTTCCAATTTATATTACATAATAAAATTTATTTAAGCATAATTCGACATTTATTCTGTAAATATTTAATAATAATTTATGCTTAGAAAATAATTTGTAATGATGAAAAATTCTATTCAAATGGTATAAAACCTTTTAATTATAAAAATTTCATTTTTAATAACAAAAATTTAGTATTATAAAATAATAAAATTTATGTTTTTTTATATAATCATTAATCACATATATACTGCATGTATATTATAGACATTTTATTCAATTATTTAAAATATAAGTTTTTAATATTATTATAAAGATCTGAATAAATTTTAAATAAAAATAATTTAATATATAAAATAAATAAAAATTATATAACAATGTAAATTAATTTTTAATGATGAGTATAATTTCATTGGTAACCAGATAATTCCATATTACAATTATACAACTTCACTTAATTCTATATTGATTAGTTATTTAAATTAATTTAATTTAATAAATATTTTTTGTAAAAACTTGTAATTCATATCTTTGAAACGACAGAATTTACTGTCAACCTCCGTTGATATAATTAGTAGATCGTAAATATATAATTGAAATAACTTATAAAAGTGCATAAAAGTTTTAAAACAAAGAAATGTATAATAACAATTTTTAAATAAAGAAATGTATATAATAAATAATTAATCATAGATAGTTAGATAAACAGACAGACAGATAGAATATATATATATATATATATAGAGAGAGAGAGAGAGAGAAAGAGAGAGAGAGAGAGGCGAGTGTATGCATGTGTGAGAGAGAAAGAGAGTGAGAACGAACGAGAAAGAGAAAGATAAGAAACAATGAGTATGGAGTTATCTGTAATGGAATAAGTTGGTAACAATAACGTATTGTTAGTATAGTCGCTTCGTCGCGTTGACGGACACTATCACTAGAGGTTGTGCTTCCGCAGTTTCGTTCGCTCTAGTCTCTCTCTCTCTCTCTCTCTCTCTCTCTATTTTCCTCATTCCTATTTTGTGCGCCATTCTCAGTTACTCTACTTATCATACATTGACTTTTTCACTCCAAGCACTAGTGCAAATGATAGTTAACATAAATGTTAAAGAGGTTAAGGAATATACGTCACTTAGTGAGAAAAAGAAGAAAAGACAATAAATAGATAGTGACATGGAGAAAAAGAAAGAGATAGAGAGAGAGAGAGAGAGAGAGAGAGAGAAAGAGATCTAATAAGAAAATAACGTAACTAATAAGGAAATGTTCAAATTGCTATGTTTAAAATGGAACAAATACACTAATACTTGATAAATTTAGGATTAGATAAAAAAAAAACGAAAAAATGTATTTGAACAAATGTTATAACAAACGATCTATAAAACGAGGTATTTTTGTAGTATTCTATAACGGCAATCATTTAATGTTTTTTTCTATAATTCTTTATCAATTGAAAAATGAATTATGATTTCAAACTTAAATAATCTTACTCCCTCTCCTTTTATTTTATATAATAAAAAAGAGATATGTAATTTTAATTCTTGGTTTTTCTTATAATTTTTATACACATTTATAAAGTTCTAGCCTAAATATTTTGTTCTATATTTAAATATAGAATAAAAATATAAATATTTTCTCTTTGAAGTTTAAACTGAATATACAAAATTCTATATTCTTGAAAATTTTTTATTGTTAAATGATAAACGATAATCACTGGTTACTAAAAAGTAGCAAGAAAGTTAAAATATGTATTATAAGTTTATGTATTCAAATGATGCTTCTGCATTTGTGTCTTATTTATTTCAAAATTTTTTTTATTAATTTTTATTTTTTTTATGTAAGTTTTATGTATAATTTAAGTATATGCTTAAAATTAATATAGTGTAATAATATAATAATATAATAGCTTAACAAATCTTATTTTGTTAATATACATAAAAACATATAATTAAACTATAAAATGTATTATAAAAGGAATACAAGTTCTTAATAGTTGATTAAATTTGTATCAAACATATCTCAATGTTCATTCACCATCAATTTTCATCATTAAATTTTCAAAACCTTACCAAATGTAGTAGAAGATTAAATAAAGATTAAATTCTTCCAAGTATTAAAACATTTAGATAATTTAATTTTAAGACTTTTATAGTATTTCACGATTAACAATAGATTGAAAAATTACCATATATTTTTTCTTTCTAATTTAGTTTGATATGCTTGTACAAGATTTATGAAAACGTCTAATTTTATAAAAAATATTAATTTTAAATTTACAGTAAAAGATGTCTATCTATAGTTGTTCAATTTTTGTATTTAAATACATTTCACTAATGTTCTCTCAAATGAAATTCATATAAATGAATTTTATAAAATGCTTATATATCATTTAAGTAAATCCAAAAGTTGTGCATAAAATGAAACAATAGTTTAAGCCAAACTTCTAGGAGGCCTTGGAACGCTGTTGTACTAGTAGCCGTAAAGTGATGCGGAGTGGAATTAAGTTAGCCGTGAATGTAATATTCGTCGCTCTACAGAACTGACATTTATCCACGTCTTGAATTTGTCCCTTAAAGCTACAATATTACAAACAAAGATCTAGAGATTAAATCAACGAACAACCCCTTTCTTTAGCAGCTTCTTGGATACCCACAAGAGATGGAGCATCCTTTGCTAAGAAGTTCTTTCGAACTTCTTAGTGCTTTCATTGCTCTTTCTCGTTCTGCTTCTTTGTGTGATTTTTTGAATAAATTTGTTAATACCAATTGTCGTCAAATAAAATGTGAAATATTTATTCATTGTTATAAAATTTATTTCATTGGAATATTGTAATTTTTATTTATTGGATTTTTATTATATTGGAAAATTTATTTCAAGAAACGAACCAATTAACAATTAAATAATGATGTAATAAAAAAATAAATAATGACATAATTTATAATGATAAAATATAATATAATATTATATATATATATATATATATATAAATATATATATATATATATATAGATGCTGATGATACAAATTTAACGTTCATTATTTTTTTTATTAAGCTCGATTATTAAATTCAATTTATATATTAAGACAATCTTTGAATTCGGGTACACTGAACCATATTATTAAGCATATATTAATTTGAAATTTATTAAATGTTACATTAAATCTTTCAATGTACGAACTTTCATTAAAATATATATCAAATTATACTTTCTAAAATTATGTTTTTAAATGTTTCTTTGCAAAATTATCGTTGAAAAGATCTTTCATATTTAAAATTTCAAATAATTATATTTTATGAACAAAAATTCCAATATAGATTACAGTAAAATAATTTTAATTTGTATAATTATTGTATTTGTTTTTCAAATGAAATTTAATTCATATGCAATGTATTTGTATTTAATTTTATATCTTAATAAATAAAAATTTTTAGGGAAAAAGTTGTGAAAGAATTTACAAATATTTATAAGTATAAATTATAAATAATTAAATATATGCATACCAGAAAATTATCAGTCGTAAATTTGTGCATATATTTTTACTAATAATGGATAGTTTGTAAATTTTATGAACATATAATATCATCAATTTAATTAGAAGTATAAATAGAATTATGAGAGATAGAAAGATTTTATATAAAATAATTTATATTTATTTTATTTAGAAATTCTTATCTATCTCCGATACTGATTTAATAAATTCTGAGCAAATCTAATTCAAGTGCATTTTTCTTTCATTTTCAATCATATGCCCATGGCTTCTTTAAAATCTATGGTGGTCAGACGTTCACGGATTATCTCAATTTATATCCTAGTTTTTTTATATGACCGTTGACTTTTGCTAGTGAATATAGTACTTGTAGATTTAACCGGGTCTGTACCATCAATGAGAATGGATAGGATATTAAA
This sequence comes from Ceratosolen corneri, assembly GCA_030522565.1. Lineage (NCBI taxonomy): Eukaryota > Metazoa > Arthropoda > Insecta > Hymenoptera > Agaonidae > Ceratosolen > Ceratosolen corneri. The sequence goes on from JAPYYT010001338.1 coordinate 21,455, forward strand.
GAACCTCCAAACAAGAATAATGACTATAGTTAAAGATGGCCTTCAAAGAAAAGCTTGTAAATATTTATTGGTATTTAAATCTTGTTTTAGTCAAAAAAATATCCATTTGTATGAATTAATTACTCGTAACATAAAATAGAATATTGAATTTTGAACTTTGATTTCTTTCAAATATAGATGGAAAATGCGTAAAAATACTCACAATTTCCTTTATATTTTATTCAGAGTTATATTAAGATCTATATCAAGTCTTACCATCTAAATTTTGGTGAATACTTTAATCTAAAAAAAATATTTCTCTACATTATATACAATCTGAATTTATATATATTGTTTGTGTAATTTAAAATAATCATATAAAAAGTATTAATAGAGTATGATATGTACTATATGTTAAAAAAATTCAATGTGTAGTAGTTCTAAAAGTATAGATAAAAATTAATGTTTTCTTTCACTTCGTTCTTCTTTACAATATTTATAGAATCTATATTATTTTTGTTTATATGCATTTTTTCGAGATTTCTAGACATTATAGACGTTCCCAACTGACTTTTAATTCCTCGAATTTGTCGCGTAAACTTTCCTCCCCTCACTTCCCCTACCTTGCCGAGCTGGAGATTGGACAATATAGAAAAAAGTAATGTATCAATAATAAGTAACAGAAAAACGCATAGAAACAATGAGGCGACACTTGACTTTCTTCGCGGACACTTCCACCCCTCATCTAACGGTTTTTTCTTTCGTTGTAAATAGAACCGCGGAAGCCGCGAAGGGCCAGTCTTCTCCAAATCAACAACGATCAATTAGTACGAACAAGAGCAGCAAGATATAGTTAAAGATATAATTATATATATAATAAAAATCATTCTTTTATCTTTTCATATATTTATAATTTTTGGCAAGGGAGTTTATTTAAGTTCGTGGTTATTATTGTTGAATGCGGGAACTTCTTAAATAAAAGATTCTGATATGAGATAAAAATCATCATGAGTTTTTATTTGAGTTTGATTGGTTATTCTCGACCTGCAATAAGTCTTATAATAAGCATCATCCATATAAGATTCGGTAAGATTAAATAAATATTGAAAATTAAGTTCAAGGCTAATCAAAAGGAGAAACTCACGTCTGACCAGCTTCAACACACACCCGTTCAACTTTGGTTTATTTGTTAAGGTTTATCTTTTCATTTATTATTATCAAAAAATTCAACACGGATTATATTCTTTAATTAATTTGCACTGATTTTACATGTTCTTAGCTAGCCCTTCCGTTGCACTATTTACTTTTTTAAACACACGGAATTATTTCCAAAACAGTATTGTATTTATAAATAAATAATAATTAAATAAATGTATTTGTGTGTGTGTGTGTGTGTATATTTATATGCATTTGGTATTTTAATTAATTTATTTAAAATTAACAATGTATTTATGTGTATTCATTACATCAATATATCATTTTATATGAATGTTAATATGTTTATACTTAACGATAATTATATAAAACGTTTAATATGGATTATTATTCTAAGTTATAATTATAAGAATTATGATAATAGATTTTTTAGTAATAAGTCATAAATTATATCAACAATAATTTTATTTATATAATAAATAAGTTATTATGAATATCAGTAAACAATAAAATCTTGTACAATAAGCCTTTTAATATTTTCTGTAGAGCAAACAAATAATTAGAAAGTTAACAGAACATTTTTTTAAACTATTTTTTTAAAGGTAAGCCGTGAGCATCAAATACATTTTCTGAAAGGATGTTTTATAATCATAGAATAAATATTGCTAATTTAACTCTTGATTAATACAACTAGATATTTGAAAATATAATAATTATAAATAGGAGGTTTATATGAATAAATTTCTCTGAATTATTATCACGGTTTTTCCAAATGTAAAAAATAGGTATTATAAATTTGATCTTTTTTAATAAGTTAAAATAAACTATTACCAACAATTTAGATTTTTAACATTGACATTTTATCATTTTTAGAAAACTATTCAATTTCTCTTTTATATGTCTATTAATCAGCAAATATGAAAAAAATGCATATCTACTACATCTGAGTTATGGGTAAAGAAGTGTAGAAAATTATAATATATAGTTATTATATACTATGTAAATTATTGTTATTGTTATAAATATTCATAAATTAATAATAAATTAATCAAAATTTTTATAAACATAGCTATTATAAATTTGTTATATATTTCATTATTTTCTATGAGTAATGAAAACACTTTGTATGTATCATGTGAAAAAAATTTTAAGACCATTTTCAGTTATATTGGATTCGAGACTTTTAAGCTGTTCTTTGGTCGACAATAAAAATTTACTCAAAAAAAGTGTAGAGATATTTGAGCAACGCCAAAGTTACAAACGGATTATAATGGAAAGGACTTGAAAGTATTAAAACCACGTTTTATTCGTTCTTTTGTCTCTTTCTTTTTTAATTCTTTCTTTCTCTCTCTCTGTTTCTCTCTCTCTCTCTCTTACTTTATTTCTTTCTGTCTATCAGTGTCCATCCTTTTAAAATAAACACATAGTAGAAATTATAAAGATAAAACACGAAAAAATTAAAAAGAAATGTATGTGCAAGTATAGAGAAAAAAGAGCGAATAATTCAGAGATCTGAAGCTTTGCAAAGTGTGAGAAAGATGGAAATTGTCGAGTATGTAAGAGCTTAGAGATGAAAGGAATTTGGAGCGCATTTGTACATTTATCCGCGAACTGCATATGAATGAGGAAAGCATGTGAGAGTGACTTAAAACGAAAGAAAGACAGAAAGAAAAGTTTGCCAGAAAATTTTTGATATATCTGTACAATGAAGTTGATGATTATAAAACCGATTTTTATCTTACAAAATTATAAATATACTATTTTCTCTAAAATTATATTTTTTTATAATATTAATTTCATTGTATGATCTACAGATGTACAATTTTTTTTAATAATACAAGTTTATATTGTTCATTGACCTAATATTTACTCGATTATGCGTCTAAGATTTATAAATATCTGATAAAATTTCAGTATATAACAGCCTATTATAAGAATAAATTATTTTTATCATAAATTATATTAATAAATAAAACTTAATAATTAACAAATAATATAAATCCATTAAAACGAATATTATGTGGAATTTAAAAAATTGTACTTTAATAAAAAACTTTATACAATTTTTAAAGTAATGTCAATTATCTAACAAACCAAAGTTTATCTGAATAAGTACAATCTTTATATGAATATTTTTTATTCGTCATCATTAACTTATTATTAATTTAAAAATTTCAAAGGTTTTTCTAAAATCTAGTGTACTTTTCAAATGATGTTAAAATATTATATTATCTAGTAAGAATGTTTCTTTTTCTTTAAAATTACTATCCTTTGTGATTCTTCATATTTCGTAAACAAAGTAGTTTTATGACATATCCTATAAAATTATAAAATAATATATTGCCACTTATAAAATTTACCTATTTTATTTTATCTGAATTTCTTTTAGATTTGTACATTTTCCTTTACTTATATTCTATTGACTAATCTAAATTATATTGAATGATATTTGTAATAAAACTAACAATTCACTGTTGATAATAAATATTATTCCTTAATAATCTGCTTTTCGGTTTCGAAATAATATAAATTTTTTCTCTTATGGTTAGCTTTATAATAAACAACATATTTACTAGATGATGAAAACAACGTATTTACTAGATTTAAATATATGACATTTCCAATCGTGTGAGTAATATCACAAAATGCAAATCTAAAAATCAAAATAAATTGTAACATGAAGATAGAGACCAAGAGAACATAAGTAAAAATTCGTGAAAGAAAGAAGAATGGCAAAGGCTGGGGGTGGAATTAAGCATCTCGCCTGAAGAGACTACAAGTCACTTCAGCCACGCTTCTTTCCCCTTCCCTTCCATGCACAGTCTCTTGCTCACGATAAGGATTAAAATCTGCTCGACAATGTATAGTCTCCCTTTTCTATCCTCCAGTCCCACCCCTTGGTTCCATTCGACCCTTTCCCAGGGCTGACAATCTATCGCAGTGATATTAAACGGATGTTGCGATATCAACGTTCTACATGGTCTATACCACGATTTCCATCCTGACATGTTAGATATGAGTAAGAGAGAGAAAGAGGAGAGGGGTGGAAAGAGCGGAGATAGTCTGGTCAAGCATTAGAGAAACAGATTGACGTTAGAGATAAATTTAATTAGGTGCGTTTTGTTGGGTAAAAATGAAATCCAGCCAGAATATGATGAACAGAATGTCCTGCAGTTTTAATATACAGTTGTGAATTTTATCGATCACGTTGGCGAGTACTTTATTTTTCAATTGATATGTGTTATTCTCTTTTAATATATAATAAACATTGATTATTGGTTACTTATTTTAATGCTCACGATGGATGTGATTGCAACAGATTTGATTTGCTTAGTGTTATGGTATACAATTTGATTAGTAATAAAATAAGTATTTGTATTTTTTTAAACTATTATTACAACCTATTTAGTATAACAATAAGTAAATGTAAATAACTGAAAAAAACATTCTTAAACTAATGGTAAAGTTTCTATAAATTTTATATTTTAGTACTTAAATTACATATTTTTAGAAAAATTACTCATATTATGTATTATTCAATTAAGGCAACAAATTTTTACACGAAAGCAGAGGTGTACTGATAAATAAAATCCGAGAAATAAATGATGTTATATATTTATATATATATATATATATACATATATATATAGATTATAGATTATATATATCTATATATTTTAATGTTATATATAAATGAATATCTATCAACTTATCGATATTTAATACAAATTTTATAAACAATCTTAAATAACCAAAAATTACGTTTATGTAAAATAAAAGTTAATAATGAAAGATAAGCATGTAAAATAAAATTTTAATATTTTAATTTATATTTTATGATATTGGATATGCATAATAAGATTAAATATATTAATTAAATACATTAAATAGATTAAATAGAATAAATATATATATAATTTATTTAGGATTTAGTATTCTATTTAAAACTAGACAAATGTAAAATTTATTAAAGCATATAACAAAATTTTATTTTTTAAAAATTATTAATAAATTTTTTTAACTATAAAAAATTGATAATATTGATAATATTGATAATTATTGATAATAATGATTGTATGCAATAATATATTTTAAAAACCATAGTATTTTTATTTATTATTAAATAAAAAATGGTTTATACAAATTTTTTAATTTTTTTTTACCAAAAATGTATATATTTCTTGTAAAGTGGTATCTATTTAAATAAACACCATTAATACAACTAGATTTTTACTGTAAATTTAAACATTAACCAATTTTGAATTTTTAAAAATATTAAAATTTTAGGAATTTAAAAATTCAATTAAAAATTGTGTTTGGAATGTAATATATTTTCTATTTACAATAATATTACACTTTATGAGTAACAAACTATTTAATTTTAACATTAATAAAATGGTTGAATCGTTATAAAATTAAAAATATAGCATTAGAATAATTTATAATACAAATAAAAATTGGAGAAATATTTTTTCACTATATTTTAAAGTAATCTAATCGAGTCTCTTTTTCATTTGCTACTACTCTCAGTTTTCATTCCACATTTTTCTAGACTGCAATAGTCCATTTCTACCTCCCCCCTCGCAACATTAAGCTGTGTGCTCACTATGTACAAGGTACTAAATAAGGAAAAACGACTGTTCACTCGGGATTGCAATCTGGATATACAATACCATTAAATTCGAGTCATATGTGTATAGAATGTCCTGTGTGAAAACAACAGAAGATGGAAAGGAAAAGTGATAAAGAATGAGAGAGAAAGACAGAAGGAAAGAGAGAGAGAGAGAGAGAGAGAGAAAGCTAGCCAAACAAAACAAGATAAAGAGGAAACCAAAATCTAACTTGAAAACTAGAGAAACAGGGAGAATGAAGAAAGTATACGAACGAGTTATGGTCGTACTTCCGGTACGTCAGCAGGCGCCACGGGATCACCATAAGATGGGATATTTATCCGACGACGCCTCGTGGGAATTTCGGGATCAGTCGGTTATGTCGGTCGCGAGTCGATTTTCTTATAGGAATTTCATGCGGTCATACTTTATTTTTTGTTTGTTATACGAAATATAATAGGTATAACATGATCAGATCTATAAGAGTAATCCCTATGAGTTTTTCTATATTTTTGTGTTTTTATAGAACATCAAGGTTTGTTTTAACTTTTTATCCACAAATAACTTTAATTGCATTATATTTTAAAACTTTAACTAAATTTTCGTAAGAAATTTTTTACCTCAAAATTCTTTATACCGTTAAAGAATTATATGATAAACTACTGATTAAATATTACCAATAACTATTCATATAAAAATACTCTTCATTTATAAATTATTAATCTTAAATGTTCATTAAATTACATCTCCCATATTTTTGATTAATGTTAATAGTAAGTGTAATTTAATATTGCCTTGAAATTTCAGTCTTTCGCAAATAGGATATTTAATTAGTTGATATAGCTGACTTTTTTACTAAAGTTCTATACACTGATGTTATATTACAGATTCATATCTGAGAAATTTCAATACCCGATAATTCAATTTATCATTATATTATTCACAATACTTTTAAATTATAATTATTTGGTGTCATATTCTGACATTTTCTAAATCATTTTCATTGCAGCTACACTATTTCCGAATATAATTATTTTAAAGTAGAAAATGTTTTTAATATATCCTTTACCAAGTAATTATTAACATAACTTAAACATTTAGATTATTTAAAATGAGTATAAAACTTGATAAATTTTCATAAATGTTTACAGCATTTCAATAATATATAAAAGATATATAAAAGAATATGTTAATGTATTTTTTATATTTCTTACATTTTTATAGAGTATTATGTGATCAATTAGTAATTTTTTAAAATGGCACTTTAACTGTTCGTTTTCATTGTCCACAAATATTATGTTTAGATTTGTATACATAGTTGTAGATGAATTTACTGGTTTTCAAATTTCAAATAAATTTCTTTAATTGTTAATTATAATTTTATTTATTATTTTCAATTGTAGGCTTGTTAAATTAATAATAAATTTTATTCATTATTACCTTCCATGTTCATTTAACATAAAACAATAATAAACAAAACTATTCAAAAGCAATATGGAATAAAGATCATGCAAATGGTACGAATTAATTGTGTACCCCAATCACTGTTACATTATCTATTTTATCATTTACTTGCGAGAAGAGTTATAATTAAAGTACATTGATATCACTTTGTTTTCTTTTTTCGACATAAATTTTAATTAAATTTATTCTTATAAAAAACATTTCCTATCTATATTATTAATCGTAATTTTAAATTAATGAATTAATAACAAAATAAATTAACATGAATATGATTTTATTTTTACAAAAGCTAAAATTTTTAAATCCAAATTTTGCTTAAATAAAAGAATTTAATGGAATAGATATATTTTAGTTTGTTCATTTGATTTACTATTTAATAATTCCTTATTCACATTAATTTAATTTATTTATATTATTGAATTTTGTAATTTCACTGAAATAGTTATATTTAAATTTAGAATTTAATTAATTTCATTATAGATAGAAAAATAAGATTCTTTCTATTTTATTAAATTATACTTTTTATTATATTGTAATACAAGTAATGAGATTATTGGATGAAAGATCCGTATTTAATATACCTAACTAAAAGAAGAAAATGAATAATGAGTTATTTTATATTAGTTTAGATTGTATAAAGAGAAAATTTAGATCTATAAAGATCTAATTTAAATTTAGATCTATAAAGAGTATTATAAATATTAGTTTAGATTGTATCATCGTTATATAAATAATCTAAGGACAATATTTATTTTACACAATAAGAAAAATATTTATATTCATTATATTTATGTTTATTTATGTATATTTATGATTATTTGTGCTTAATTATATTTGTTAGAATCATTTACTCAACAATAAAGATGTTATATGCACTTTTTTAAAGAGATAGGATATATTTATATAATAAGAACTTGCAGAACTTTACAGAATACAATATATTTTTAATAAATTATTTATAATGAAATTTTGACACTTTTGTCTATTGGTATGAATTAGATTTTTATTCATCTCATGTAATATTAATAAATTACTTGAACTATACTATTTTTTAAGTTGCAATATTAATTATAATATTGATTTACGTTTTTAAACATAGATTCAATAATTTCTTTTATAGTATTAGACGTAAAATTCTTTATTACATTTATGCATAAATGTTTGATAACTTAAATAAAATTGAATAAGAAAAAATATCTGTAAAATCATCTGCATCAAATATCAAAAATTGAATAATAGATTCTGAAATTTAATGATTTGTCTATTTGAATAGTATCAATGAAAAATTGTAGTCTAGAATAATGATATTTCAAAGAAAATTATAATCGGAAGTTAATATGTAACGGATGAGTTACAAGTTATATTCAATTTGTTTATAATTTTTTCAAATTTACTTCAATATGTATTGCATGAAAAATAGTAAATGGATCAGTAACAGAAAAATGTGTTCTTGGGCAACTAAACGTTTATGAGCACTTGAAGGTAACTTTTTCTACTGCGTAACGTGCATGAATAAGTGATAAAACGATATAAAGTAAGAGAAAAAGAGAATGGTAAAGAAGACGAGGCCCAAGATATAAATTCAAAGAGAGGGATCCCCCCCCCTCCCGACATACATACATGCATACACACAGACACACACACACACATATACATACATACATACATACATACATACATACATACTTATATATATATATATATATATATATATATATATATATATATCTTATTCTCTTCCTTTCTCTCTGTCTCGTTCTTACCCTGTTTCGGTTGGCTCCCTGGGGCATACACCAGCGTGTGGCTTGACGGTGGACTACCTCGTGGAGGCACAACATAAGGGTTACATTTGATAGATACGTTCGGTTGCCTAAGTGCTTATCGTATTTCTCGAAGCTTTTTCGGTACATCGCCCTTACACGTAGACTTTAAACCTTTTATTTTCGTGCTATATATGTGTATACGTGCTGTTGATACCCTTCCTTTTCTATTCTTTGAGAAGCGCTTACGGTACCTTGCGAGTACTGTTTTGAAAAGTTTTCTAAGAAATCAAGTTTCATAGGGTTTTTTGTGCAAAATGTATTCGTCTATATTCATCTGGAACGTATTCTGGAGGTCCAATAAAATTATATGTGCATGCTTTTTAGCCTATGTAAAAGGGTTTTATTGTATGCTAAAAATATATGATAATATATCTAATTTAATTGAAAGAAATATTGTAGTATTTAAACAAATAGTATATTTTTTTTTTTTTTTTTGATAGATTTGTTGAGGAACTAACAGATTAAGAGGAGCTTTTATGACATTTAGGCAATTGTTTAAAATATAATTTTTCTATAACTGTCAATAACGAATAGAGAATCAAACGTGAATAACGAATGACATTTAAGTTAAATATAGTGACATGATAAATATATTGCTCGAAAATGAATATGTCCCAAGTTTTAGTAGTAAAGATTGATAAGGTAATCAAAGTTTCCCCCATAAAGACGTTGGGTGAGGATCAAGGGAACAGCTGGGAAATTCGTTTATATTAGGAAACTAGCAACCAATTACATATCGCGTACTGTTGTGTGACAACATCCCTTATGATCATATAGAATGTATTTGCTACATTTATAATTTACAGATTTTTAGATCCCATATATTCACATTATATTTTTTGATCTATTTAATATAAAGGCTTGTATTCTCTTCCATTAAATACCATTAAATTTAATAATTTCTTGAAAAAAAAAAACAAATATATATATATATATATATATATATATATATATTTATACGGAAGATTTAATTCTCATAATTTTCTTCGTTATAAATTAATATTTTCTGCAAATTAATCGATATATTTATTATTTATTTATTATTATATAGATTTTATCCCTATCTTATAATTGATTTATTCTAATTCGACTTTAAATTTATCGATTGACAAATTATCAATGTGGAGTTATTTATTTGATTGAATAAATGTTTTGCAAAATTATTGATCGAGTTGGTACTAACTTGGCTTATATGGGTTAAAAGAAGTTTTGATAATTCTGTTAATTTAATTTTAAAATAAAAAGTAATTAAATTTTTTCAACTGATATACAATCGTTATCTATAATTGGGTTTTGGATATCTAATAAATACTTTATATTATTAAACGTTCGGTAAAAACGTAGATTTGACGTATTATTACTGGAAGAAAATAAATAAATGATCTCTAATTCTTTAAAATATATTACAATCTTTATAATAACTTGCATGTAATACTAATATCTTAAAAGCTATTTAATTAATATACAGAAATAAAAATTGAAAATTTTATTTAAAAACGAAAAAGTTGTTTTCGAAGAACAATAGTTGAATCTATTATAAAATAAGCATTCTTAATTTCGCTACAATATTATTGACAAAAAGAATTCATTTAAAATTTAATATAGAGTCTTAAATAAATAGGCTCTATATTAAGTTATATCTCATTTTTATCTTTTTAAAACTATCTTTACTGGGCAATGAATAATATTAATAATAATTAATACATAAATTCTAATTATTAAAATATATCTGATAATTATTATTTGACTTATTGTTGTTATTATTTATTGATATTATTGTACTTATTAATTGTTATCGCGAATTTTTAAAGCCCGAATAACATAATTACTATTATTGTCATAATAAAGAATTGCCATGATTGAAATAACCTTAAAAATTTCTTATCAAAATTCCTAATGAAATATCACACTATACTTACCATTTAGTAGGTTGGTAAACATCATTGAAAATAAATCATAATAAATGCTTTTAGCATCTTTGAAATAATAATCGTATCGTAAGTATAGATGGTATATCGTACATAATGCGAGGGCGCGCCAATGAGTCGCTCTGAGCTTAGGGCAGTATCAATGGAAGGCCCTGACCTACCTTAGTCTTTTTTGGTTAAGCTTGGCAAATTTGCACTATTTGAAAGTAAAATTATAAAACACGAAATATATCAGAAATGTAAAATTTTTGAATTACAAAAGCAATTTTCTTTACATTTCAAACGAACTGTTCAGCGTCGGTAAAAATCCCAATAACCTCAATAACTAATTAACCTGATATTTTGATATTTTATGATTTTTTAGATTTAATTTTATTTAAATTACATTTTGACATTATAAAAGACTATAATTATTGAAATATTCCTGGAATTTGTTGTATAGTATTATTGAGCATAATAAACAAAATAAACCACTGCATTTATGCATTCATATGTATATACTGCAAATGAACGTTAATAAATAAATGAATTCTTTCACTGATTCTTAATACTGGAATTCAAGGTCAAATGTTATTTATCTACATTATAAAAATTTTTTATTATTGAAAGAGATCTGAAGATTACTAATCAACATTACAAAACAAAGTCTTCTTTACACATTATTCTTAAACCAACACAAATTATTTAAATAAGTAATATTACAAGCATGAATCTAGGATATGATTGAGAAAAGTATACAGAAGCTAGTAGTAAGTAATATTCTAATATAACTGTGTTACACCAGTGGAGCAGCTTGTCACGACGTGCAACTAGTCTTATATACTTCGAGTAATTAGGCTCCACTCATAAAGACCATATGATCGACCCCAAGCGTTTTCCTCCCTATTCGAATGAGAGATACTGAACAATTGACGGTTATGATTTTCAGAGAGCAGCAAAATACAATATCAACTAAAACTGAACACGCTATGCAGCGATTCGCCTTCTTTTTGGAAAAAGACTCTTAATGAATATATTATAGTTTGAAACTCTTTCAATTATATTTAATTACATTTATTTCTCTATTTAATTGTATGCAATTTATAAATTATAAATTATTCGGTAATTTTTTTAATTTATTAAGAAATCTACTTATAAAGTACCGAGAAGTTAAAAAGAATCTGGGGTTCATTTCAATATGTTTAAGTTATTTAAATTGAATTTTTAATGAGGTTCAACATCAAATTTGCATTTGTTATTTTATTAGATCAAGCGTTTTTTCAATAAAAATACTAAAATTCTTGGTTAAAATTTTGCCTTATCTTTTCATATTAACTACATTGCTTTAAAAAAATACTTTCAATTAGAATTTGAAAATTAGTGATAGATGTTTGAGTAAATCGACTATATAAAACTATAAAACTATAAAACTATTAAATCGACTATAAAATAAAATAAGTTGACCTTATAAAAATGAATTTCTTAATAAGATAATTAAAAATAAAATCAATTTTAGTAGTTTTATTTAGAAAATATTTTCTTAATAAATAAATGTAAAATATGAGAGAATTCCTATTAATTTAATGTAATATTACACATAAAATGTAATACCTAATAGGAAATGCAATAATTTATAAATTAAATTGCCATTAAATATTTTTAATTGATACAAATGGGTTAAATTAAAGACTTTAATAGTAGAAAAATATGAAAATCAAATTAGATGGCCTTAAATCTTCACAAAATATAACATTTTTTGGTTTGATATTTAAAACTTTTTACAGTTACTTACATTAGAATTTCTATAATAGTAAATTATACAAGCAAAATTCTATTTATAATTCAGATTCATAAATAGAAAATCTATGTATGGATTTACAATTCACATTAACGTAAATAATTTAGTAAGGCAACAAATTCAAATTTCATTATTATTTGTTTTTAATACAATGTAACTTTTTAGGATTATGAATATATAAAAATATGTGCATATGGAATGGAAAAGTATTTAACACCTTCTTTATAATAATAAAAACACATATAATAATCTATTGAATCTAAATAATTACGTATCTAATTTTAAAATACTCTTGTAAATATTCACAGAACGCGAAAACTAAAGCAGCCACTAATCCTAGAATGCCAAAGTAGAAAAAAGCAAAATACTCAAAAAGAGACAAGACATACAGGGACAAATTTATAAAGAGCCGCGCAGCTCGCATCTGCACGGGACGATTAGGTGGGATGCAAAAAAGAAGGGTGGATAGAGCAGTAGTATACAATAAAAACAGTAGAATCATGGCTGCTTGGTTGGTGGAAAGGGGGTGGGTTCGTTTCAATTAGACTCCAGTAAATTCTCATGGGCATTGTTCATTTCACTCTAGATTCGTATTCTTTAGCGCTTGTTTGTTTCACTTGTACTTCTATTATATACACAGAAACCAATCCAATGCAAACTACAGAATAAAATAAAAAGAAATAATCGCTCCCAAATTATTAATAAATTAATGATAATGAAAAATCACTTGATTAGGAAATTAGTGAATAATCGCGAATTTAAATAAGAGCATAATGATAGAAAGCGTATAAATCCTTCACTTTCAGTAAATATTAGTAATAGAGTATTATTTAAAAGACAAACATGCATATAATATATTTATATATTGATGCTCGTATTTATTTATAATAAATAATAAACCCAACCATATATACAATTTTAAAGGAATTACAAAAATATCTGTATGAAAATGAATATGATAATTGGAATGAATAAATAAAATTCTATGCTTTAGAAAATATCCTATTATTATCATTAATTTGGCAACAAAATAGTGAAATAATTTATTCAAACAAAAAAGTAATATTCAAAGGTCCAGCACTTTTATCTACTGTATTAAATTATTCATAAATTACTACATATTTTAGAAAAAAAGTTTTAATAAATATTAATATTTATCTATTAGTTAACATACAGATATATATATATATATATATATATATATATATATAACAATGCTTTAAATACTAGTTGTATATTATTTTTAAAAATCAACAAACTTTAAAGTAAAAGAATTATTTTTTTATTTTAATTATTCTTAATATTCTTAACGATAAAAAAGCGTATAATTCTAATAATACTAAAACTAAAGAACTTTTTAAAAAAACAAGTTATTTACATATTAATTAAATATAGTTTATATTTATATTTTTCACAAAGTTTGTACAACACTTATCAAATTATTCTTAAATCAAATTAAGAATATAAATTATAAAATAAACAATTTCATATCTGGTAAATTATCAGTGTACTAATATTATTCGATTCATTTTCTTTATTTTTTTTTTTGTATTGAAAATATGCATAAATTTAGTTTATATATTCTTTATTGTGTAACTCAATATAAAGATATATTTTTACTATTCAAATACCTCTAATATGAAAAATATATTTACAATTTTCATTTTCAAAAGTATTTTATTTTTATTGATGGAATTATTAAAATTACATGTAAATTTAAATAAAAACTTTATACATTTAAATGGATTATATATGTATTATATAGGTATTGTAATTATGATTTCAATTATAAATAACTTTATATTTTATATTGTAAATATTTATTAAAATATTAAAATAATTTTTATTCAATACGATTACAAAGATTTAACGCTGGTGATCATAGAAAAAATAGAAAAATATAATAAATTTTTATTCGTATTCATTTACTTCATATTTTGTATAACCTTATTTTGTATAATCTTATGTTATGTAATTATTGAATTCTAAGTAAAAAAATATTTATTAATATTAGAGTTTTAAAATAATTTACTAACAAAAAATTAAAGTTGAATTTTAATAATAAATAGTAATTATATGATATTTTTAGCTATGTGCCGATTCAAAAATTTATACTAAGTATTACTTAAATATTAAAAATATATTTTTATATACGACTGGGATATCCATTATTTTTAAAATACATGACTTGAATAAAAAATATTGTAGATTATTATTTGAATTTTTATTATGTGAAAATTTGACAACAAGATCTAATCAATCCGATTTGTTGGTGATTTTTCGACCATTCATGATCCTCCGAATTTGTGCCAATATATATAAATAATACATATATAATATAATATAATATAATTGTATAATACATATATATGTTTCTAATTAAATTCCTCAAAAATTATTTACATTTATAATAAATACTACAACTAATTACTTTAAATGTTCACAGAAGTTCAACTATGAATACATATGTGCTTTATGTACGATTAATTTGGTATAAAAGATGACTACTTATAAAATAACCAATTCACATTAATTCATAATGAAAAAAATCATTAGCTTCGAAGATTAAGCAACTCTTTTAAGTTATGCTTAATTTAAATTATGCTTCTCAATAATCTATGCAAACCTTTACCATAATGTATAATAGTATTTTTTAATTTTTTGGAAAGATAAGCGACAATTTATGTTTATTCTAATATTTGACAATTAATATTGTATTTATTATTTTTAATAAAAAACAAGTATTACATTATTATGTTTCTGGCATAAAATGGCCAGATTGCAAAAAATATCAGAGCGATTGATCAAAGGAGCTATGTTCACAATAAAAATATCATTTTTTAAAAATTATATAACTTGAATTTATAAATTAATATTTTATATATTATATATTTTTATATATTATATATTTTATATATTATAAATATATTATATTTAATATTTTATATATTTGATATAAATGATTTTTTAGTTAATGTTTTCAGTTCAAACAATTGATCTTCCAAAATTTTTTTCTTTTACATTGTACGTAGTATCACATTTGTTTGTAGTAAAAGGTTTCAATTAGTATTTTATAACTATTTATTATCTAAATTGAAAGTAGTTTTATGACTAACCAGTAGTTTAAAATTTTTTAATTTATTTTAATCAGAATATTTAATCGAATAAAGTTTGAGCTAAAAAGGGTGAAAAGAATTTTAATGTAAATTATTATTCATATAATTTAATTTATATATCAATAAATTATAAATCTATATTTTAAGGTACAAATTTAATTCTTAAATCATGTATATTTGCTTTTATGCATTATACGCTTAGAACCGATATTTTATTTTATTCAATGCATAGCTTAAATTGAAATGGAAATATGTCTTTATATTGTTTTTACAAAAATATTGTATACTGTTCAATCAAATTAAGTGCTATGAAATAAATTTAATATGTACTCTAATAATACTATAACCTATAACAAACAATTCTATTTATATACGAAGTCCATTTAGCTTTTCAAATATCATTTTCAACATGTATAATTCATGGTGAATTATATTGCATTTAATTAATATTTATCTAATATCATATTTAATTTTATTAATAGTTTAAAATATTTAATTAGTATAAAATTTTTTAATTAACAAATGAAAAAGTTTTAAAAATTTTACGAATGGGCATTTTCATTAATCACTTTTCTAAAATTGTCGATGCTGAACATATTTGTTGTTCTGTTTTATCTCGAATTGAAAGTCATATTCTATTATTTACGTATCTAACTAAAAATAGTTGCAATAATCATCAAATTTAATCACAAAATATCATATAATCATTTTGCCGAATCATATACTCAACGATTTGCGACTTTGATATCGAAATGTAGAGTAATATTCAGGCTAATTTTTTTCCCTCGCATTGTCCTTTAACTTTTTGTTTTCTCATTCTTTACCTTCCTTTTGTCTCTCTGTTTTCCTGTTGTATTTTTAATAACCTAATGGAACCCTTGCATGATATATTTATTCCCCATATTTCTCTCTCTGTCTCCCCTTTTCTCGTTCTTCTTGTCTTTCTCTATTTTATTTTTTTCATTTTTCTTTATTTTTTTTACTCTTTTCTTCTTGTTAATAATTTTAAATTTTCCATACAATTAATTAAATATTTTGTAGGTTTTAGCCGATGTTGATTCTTCTAATTGAAAAACATAAAGTTGATTAAGAAATTGGTTTTTTAAACAATACAATTATTAAATTATATAAATATATTATATATATATTGTACAATTATTACAATCGGTAAAGGAAATTACATCAAGTTATATTTTTTATGAATACATATATTATATGTTTTATTCTTCATTATTTTTAATACTTCTTTACTATTACATTTACTTTATTTGAAAGTAACCATTTTAATGTTGTTAATGTTCTACGTTTAGTTAAAGAAACATGTATAAAACTATGTATTTCAAATTATTATGTTTTAATCGTATATTATTGCAACTAATATTAAAGTTAATAAAAATTCTTAATTAAGCAATTTTAACTAATTAATTTTTTAGAAATTTACATTTGAATTCGAACACTTTAAATTTATTCTCTACTTTAAAAAATTCATTCAAATATATGAATTTCCCATAGTATGTCTAAAAATTTTAGTGTCTTCATATATATAATAAATGAGAAGTATTACATAGAAAATTCTTCAGAAAGTATTTATTTATATTAATTAAAAGTTAATTAAAATTTTTAGTTTTATGTTATTTAAAATATAAATGTACCTTTACTATAATTTATAAATTTTCTTATGTACTAATGATTTATCATTTTATTCATTATTTATTTTTAAAAATAAAATCTCTTGCATTAGTATATTTGAATCGTTTTCTAAATTTTATTAAATTAATTCAATGCTCTTAAATAATTACTAAATAAAATAATTTTACTTCACTAGTTTGTAACATTTACTAGATACATTAAAACATTTATATACATTCAAATGAATTTTAATAGATAATTATTAATTTTTATAATATTTATATTAATTAATTTAAATAACTTTAATTTATACTACATAGTTATTAATTTTTTAAAATTTGTATTGGTTAATTTAAATAATTTTAATTTCTATTACTTAAAAGTCATGCAAAATATCTTATTGGATTTCAACTATTTTTAATATCGTATTATTATATGATTTATGTTATTACTAAAAAGCAAATCATTGACTTCTTTACTATAAAAAAGGACTAAAATAAACAATGAAAATAAAATAGAAGGAAGAATCGATAGATCGTGCGAAAGAGACGTGAATAGAGAGAAAAGCGACTTCGCGAATGATTATAATGCAGAGTCCAGGGGAGTCATATTTTAGTCCTTTTTCTTCTTACAATCGGACGTTTTTAATTTCCCTTAGAGCGTAAGCGATAGAGAGAATGCAAATTGTTACAGAAAAGTTATGCGAACCTTGAAATTAATACCTTTCCGAGAATCAAGCCTTAATAACTCAGAGTTATTTGTATAAGGTTATACATTATCCATTATATAACTCTTATATAACATTAATCCATATATAACTCGATATATTTAAAATAAATTCTCAAAATAAAATTATAGCTCGATGCAATAATAATATTGAAATGGAAATTGCAATTAACTATTGAATATAGTTAATACATGCATTAATACATTATTCATTTACGTATGTTTCCCAGTTATGATTAAAATAGTTAATATGAACAATAAAAACTACATATTGTAAAGTCCATATTTTATGATAAATAATTTAATCTTATATTTACATGATTTTACATAAATATATTCAATATAGTAATTATATTATTTATTTGAATGTATAATGAAAGTAGTTTTAAATTATATAAAAGAAAATAATATTTAGTCAATTTACTTAGTGAGTTAACAAATTACCAACTTCATTAGAAAAAACTCGTATATACGTTAAGTATATGTTGCAGAAATATTATATTATATTGCATATGAAGTAAATACATAATCTGAAATTTTCTACAGCGAATTGCATATTTTATATTATATCTTAATTAAGTTAGATTATATCTTAATATATTTTAGATTATATATTATTATACAATATTATACATATATACAAGATTATACAATATTATACATATATACAAGATTATACAATATTATACATATATACAAGATTATACAATATATACATATATACAAGATTATACAATATTATACATATATACAAGATTATACAATATATACACATATACAAGATTATACAATATTATACATATATACAAGATTATACAATATTTTAGATTATATCTTAATTATTTTAACAGCTATACGTATTTTATTATTTCATATCCACATAAATTAAATTTCTCATGTTATATTTATTATATAATTAGTAGTATAATTTAAACATACAACCAATTTAAAGTGCAAATCTGAACAATAAGTATATTTATTTGAAATATGAACAGTACTTGTGGTATATTTACTTATTCAAAATAAAAGATAACTATAATTAGTTTATAAACTAAAGTATATAATAAAATATGTATTAATCATTATAAGGATAAGACTAATTTGCTGATTATTGCTCTAATGGATTAATAAATCACGAAAATATAATATATATATATAGTGATTCGTTCTTTTACATACATTTTTATAAATTGGATACTATTTTCACACTATGTTACTAAAATTACGGATTTGATATTATCCTCAATCATTTGTATTAACTTATTTTGCTTTTCTAGAATTAGAAAATAATATGAAAACGTTTTTAAAATAAAGTACATTAATAAATATATTAATATACTTGAATTCCTTGATAAATATTGCAAATTTATATGCTGTAAATGAAAAAAGAATAATATTCGTTTAAATTGTGTTCAAAAAATATTCTCTTACAATTGAAAGTTTATATATTAAGGCTATCAAATATGTAATTATTTATATACAAGATTTTTTTAAGTATTTTATATTTATATAATTAGATTTTATTAGTAAATAATGTTTTCCATTAAATACTCTTATTCTATACATGAACTAAATAATTTTTTTTAATGTATTATTATAAATTTTTTATTTTATTATTTATTCATTTATTTATTTATTTCATCATTTATTCAGTTATTTAATCAATTAATATAACTTTAGTATTGGTAAAAGTGAACGTTGAGTTCTTTAATATATACTGATTTTATAATAACTTATTGGTATTTTAAAGTATTTTAAACAATTAAAAGACTACACACTTTCATAATGCAATACAAACATACAATTAATGCTTTAACTGTTATTATAAGATTAATAATTCGCTGATAAGAAATATATTATGAACAAATAATCTAAATAAAATTCCAATTCATTCCGAAGGTATCAATAAAAATAGGAGTATGTAATAATCAACACTTGCGTAACAATTTTACCCTACTTTTCAAAAAGAATATTCATGATGCAACGCATCATAATTATTTTCTGACTAGTGCTATTAGCATTACACACCATTCAAATGGACAGCTCTCAAATGTAATCTTGTGGTGCACGTCGCGTGCATGTAAGTCATATTATACATGAAATGAAGTATGATAAGCTGCCAAGAAAGTATAAAAAAATAAGTTATATAATATAAAGTTATATAATATTAATATAATATATAATATAAAATGTAAAGGAAGAAGAAAGATAAATGAATGAGTGATGAAGAAGCGAATCACAAAAAGCATCAAGTTTAAAATTATCTGAATTTCATTCTTTTTCTTAGATATTTGATTATTTCGGTATTCTTCTCTGTTTTCTGTATATCAGTCATCCAGCGATTTCGCTGTCTTGAAGCTTCTTGCTCTCAGATTTTTATTTTTGTTCATTTTTTTCTATTATTTCTGCTGCAAGGACACCGACTGCGACAGCAGTGTCAACGATCTTACTGCGGATGACAAAATGACAAAAGAGCGGTCGCCCGAAGCCAGCGATATTACCGTTTCAGTTTCGGAACTATGCGCACACCTTCCCTCTTCATCTCTTGCCAAGAATCTGCTCCTCTTTATGTTGTTCAGAGATGGTTTTGAGCCTGTCCATCCTTCCTCTCTCTACTTATCTTCCTACTTTGACTCTGCTTCTACATCTTTATCTATCAATCTAACTATCTATTCATCTATTTATTTATTTATCTTTCTAGGTATTTATATATTTGTTGATTTATTTATTTGTTTTTATTTATTTATTATTTATTTGTTTTCCCGTTTCATTAAATTTTAAACAGCTCTTTCGCTTTTTCTTTTTTTTTTAAACTGCATTACAAAATCACATATGCAGAACTTTAACTCTCTTATTCTTTCAACTGGACAAAATTCCAGCTGCATTAAATGCTACAGATGCATATACTGATAGATTATTACTAAATTTAGTTACTAACCGTTTCACATTGGTGAAAATTTTGTATGGCAACAACTGTTACCACGCTTTTGAGTATCCTTTTGTAGAATATTTTATTTTTTATTTCAATAAAGATAAAAAAGAAGAAACAATATTTTTTTATTGCATACTTCAATATTAAAATTACAGTTAGAAAATTTAAACATACAAACATAGCATAACATACGTGTTCATTTAAAATTGGTTTATTTTATATCATGTCCTTTTGAAAATCACGTTCATGCAGCAATCATCTTGAAAATCAAATATCTTAATCAATCTTAATGAAATTTGAATATTGGTTCCTATCTGATTTATATAATAAACATTCTATTACAATCATTTCATGTGGGTTGTAGTTAAATAAATCTTTTATGCTCATAACTGTAAATAAATTAATTATATATATTGCGTTCTTTAAAACTATTTAAATAATACTTAATACGAACTTTCTATTATTTAATATATGTAATAATTAAGATTATTAATCTATGTTACATATATATTTTTGTAAAATAAATATACAAAATATATTTATGAATATATTTTCAAGTAAATATAATATTCATAGTTAGTAGAAATTATAAGGATATTAATATAATATGTATAATCCTTCTATTAAATGAAAAAAGATGAAGTCCATTATTAATGGATAATGTATTTCAAACGTAATTGAAACAACATAAATTTTTAAAAATTTTAACAAAATAGTTAAATTCATTTGATTGAACAGAATATATCAGCATTTTGATGATTATATTTGCAAAGAAATAATGATTTTAAGAAGACTTTGTAGACTGTATGTAAGTTGTGCCCTTACCAAGCAATTCATAGGCCATGACATGATATAACCAAGGACGTACACTATTCTGCATCCTTGAAGTCTTAAAATGCGACTCGTTATATAGAACAATATTTTATATAAGTTTCTTAGAGATCAATAGAGGAATTAACTCAGGAAAAGGTAATAAACATTATGTGATTTTCATAGAAATTAATAAAAAGTGTAGAAGTAGTCATAGTGTCCATTCAATGATTATGCGTTTCGAAAGCGTAGAATTGTAAGAGCTATAAAGTAAGAGCTATAAATTTATTGTCCAACTAATTTGCTTGATAGGAAGAAACGATCATCGATTAATTTACTTTTTATTCGTCCAGATGTGATGTTTTTTAATTTAAAAAGTTAAACAATATATATTTATTTTTATATATTGCATTCATTCATATTAATTGAAACAAACAAATAATATACAATTTAAGTATATTTGAAAGCATGTGATGTTACACAGATAGAATTATCAAGAAGTAACAATACTCGATCAACTTTTTTTTCTTTTATACTTAAGCTTCGATTTAAATAAATTATTAGCTAAGCAACGTACGATATCTGATAATCTTATCTCGATTTTTAAAAATATATTTTTTATACTTTAAATGAATTAACAATGCATTTTTTTAAATGTAAATTTTATTATATTATTAAATTTAAATATCTTAATTAATTTAGTTATTTAATTTAAACATCTTAATTATTTTAATTCTTTCATTAAAACAGCTTAAATATTTTAATTTTAAATATTTGATGGTCTTTATAAACTTTATTAATATTATTACTATTAAAATGAAAATTTCATACTTTAAGGAATTTTAATGAGCTAGAATATTCGTAAATGAGTTGAGTCTCTAGACACAAAATAAAGTATTCAAAAATATATTTATGCCTAATAACATGAAATAACATAATTATATGCTAATATAGTTCAATATAGAATTTTGAAACATAACTAAAAAATTAAAATAATAGAAAGTACAATAAATTAAGCGACGATTAAATATATATTTGAAATCTTATGTTTTTAAAATTGGTTGCAGTGCTGTAAAACAGATGAAAAACTTAAAATCAGGTTAATATTCTCTTATAGTAAGAATTCTTATCGTAAAAATATATTATTTACAGACAAAAATTTTTTATATAAAACTATTTTACAAAAAATTGTGAAAAATATTTCAAATCATATTTACACATCATTTTGCTTGTTACGTGTACAAATGTTACCTGTACGTGGAGTACACATCAACTTAATAATAAATATTATCAATGTACTTTTATTTAAATTATACTAATTTAGCAATATTAAAAGACGAATTAATTATTATTTATGCTTTTAATGTAATTTAAATAAAATATCTTAAAAGTTGTACGTCTTAAATTTCTATTAATCAAGCCCCGATATTCGTGCAGTATCTATTAATAAAATATAACAAATCGCATACTTTATTGCAAATATTTATTTATATAATTTTGTATGTCGAAACTTAATTCTCTTAAAAATACACAATTTTTTAAGTTTACCATATGAAATCTTATGAATAAAAATTTTAAAAGTATATTGTTCTCATATTTCCTCCTTACTCTGTCATTTTACTTTGTAAAACTTTCTGGAATTTGCTGACTTTCGTGCATTAAAGAATACTAATAAGAAGAATACGCACAAGAATAACAACACAATAAATTAGAGTATTAAGGTTAGTGCGAAAAGATTTAAGGAATGTAAAGCTGTAGCACTTACAAGAGAACAATGGTTAAAGTCCGTTCGAGCCTGACATTCAACACATGCCGCGCGTAATTGGATTCAAGTTGACCTCAGTTACTTAGCCCTTTTCTTCCCTTTTATTCTTAATTCTCTCCCTTGCCATTCCTTCTTTCTTATGCTTTTCTGTCCGTCAGCTCGTCCCACGAAAGGGTGTAGAAATGCAAGGTACGGGAAACGTTGAAGAGAGAGAAAAGGAGGTGCGTATAAGCAGGCACGCTTTGGTAGGGGACAGAGTAGAGAGCGATTGCGAGGCAGCAGCCGCTCCCGGGAATGAGATGCAGATTGCCAGAGGCCACTTCACTCGCTGGAGAGAGTGAATTTTTAATAACACCGAACTCTCTCCCTTCCTTGGTTACTCACTCTCACTCTCTCTCTCTCTCTCTCTCTCTCTCTCTCTCTCTCTCTCTCTCTCTCTCTCTTTCGCTTACTCCCACCTCTTTTCTATCTTCGCAGTTCGTGACGTGTATAAATATCTACTTCTATTGTTTTATCTCTTCGTTGAGGCGCGGCGCGTAGGCTAAAAGAACGTAAAACGAAGCCAACGTACTACCGCAGCCGCTCTATTATTGTAACTGAAAAATAGAAATGGTTCGGATAAGAGGGAGAGGCAAGGGTAATTTTCTTTCATGCTTTACGAGGGAAAAGATTGAGAACCCACATTTTCCTATAATTTCTTACTTTATTTATATAGGAGTTGGTGTTGCTTTTAAGTTTTGTCACTTGCTTTTGTAACTTCATTGCATTCAAAACTATATTTGGCAGTAATAATCTTTGAGAATTGAAAACTATTAAAATTTACAAACATACATTCTAACATATATAATCAAATATCTAAATATAATTAAATAATTATCACTCAATATGCTAATAAATTATCTGCAAATAAATTAGTGACCAATAATCAATTATGAACAAGTAATCTTATCTAAAAAATCTTATCTAAAACTCATGCAATTTATTTTTAAGTTTTATTAATAAAAGAATACATACTAAGAATAATAGAAATTTCATGAATTGTCAATAAAAATTTATTAATTTTATTGTATAAAACATTGCTTACATTTATTATTAAAATATTAAAAATTCTACCGAAATGATTATTGATTTTTTTTTAGATCAATGATAGAAATGAAAATAAATTACATAGTTTCCTACAGAACATAATAAATGTCGGTGAAGATTGTATAGATCAAATTGCAGATCAAACTCGTTCTAAGGATACATATTACAGCAGGTCTTGATTTTAATACGAAATCTAGTACCATATTTGTTCTAAAATAAATCTAAATGTCTGTAGAAAAAAAAATAACCTTGAAAATAACTATTTATTTATTTATTTGATTGTTTTATTTACTGATGGCGTTTCAAAGAAACTACAGATTCAATACTATTAAAGAATTAAATTGAAAACCAAAATGTTAAATTACAAATTTAACAATTTGCTATTGATCAACTCTTAAAAATAGTAGTGATTACGAAATTAATTAATTTTATTAAGTCTGCTTTAACTAATGCATGTAGCATTGTCAAAAATTGTGTTGTATTTATACAATTAGACAAAAAATTATGTTTAAGCAAGCATTCTACGTTAAATCGATTAATAAATAATAATTAAAGTGATTTTATTTTTTATTCCACCATAATTAAGTCAAGTCCATTATTGAAAAAGAATATAAGAACTATGTTTTTCAATATCCAACAAAAAAGTTTAACTCAACTAAAACAGAATATGTTATTCGCTAGAATCGCAAAAGAAATTCATAAAAATGAAAAGTTTTGGAATTCAGAGAAAAATAAAAAACAAGTAGATGATATATCAGAAATTAAAGATATTTCCAATTCATCACATAGATATGAGAATATGTTGCTATAAATAGACGATTCTAATTCTTTAAGAAATTCCAATCAATAGTTTAAACCGAATAATGCAATATTGATGGTTATATTATATTATATTATTATATTATATTAATATTATATTATATTTTGCAATCAATAGATGTCTTTCCGATAAGTAAAGATCCTTTGATGTATATAAATGTCACTATAAGTAGAATATTAAAAAACAATGAAAGAATAAAAAAAATTTTAGGTCAATAGTTTCGGTATTTAAAATGAAACCACGCATATACACTCACATGATAAATAATAATTCATTCCTTGATAAACATTATCGGATAGGAAGATCTTTAACATCTTTATATAATTATATAATACTAGATGAATATCCTACAAATTGAATCAATAAATGATAAAATATTATTAAATAATTTTTTATTTTTTAATTGAAATTTCATTTTAGTTTCATAATGTGATATATATATTTATAAGAAATATATAATTATTTATTAATTATTTCATAATTTTAATTTAAAAAACTTTCTTATTCATAAAAATAATGAGATTTTATTGTACAAGATTATGTATATAAAATACATTGATTAAAGGTTCAAATATATGAATATATAAATGCATATAAATTTGTTTTACATTAAAACAAATTTATATTATCAAAATAATAATTGTCTAAAAAGTAGCATTAACAATTTAATAAAATTAAAGACAATAATTTAAAATATTATTCTAAACCTTACGTTAATTATCTTTATATTCAAAATTTATAATTGTCTAAAGTTATATTGATTATTTTGATCAAATCCAATATTCATTCAGTGGAAATAAATTTAACAGAATTACTTACATGCAAAAATAAAAATGATACATCTCAAAGTTGATGTTTGCGTTGTAAATTTGCGTTGTAAAAATGAAAACATCAACAAATAATTTTTCGTATTATTAAAACTTTTAATTAGATAAAGGACGACAAAGAAAAAGGACTACAGAAGGTGATAAATTATGGACTGCCTAACAATAGTAAATGTTTAAATTCGCTAACCCAGGAAAATTTAAACAACTGTAAAGACTAAATTTCTAATGAAAAGCTTTATAATTTGAGCAATCTATTGTAAAATTTCATACTCATATTTTTAGTGTAAAATATATAGCCTAATAGTTATCCGAATTATGTATATAGCATCTCTTATAAATAGTTTTAAAATGTTTCTATATAATTTCCAGTATATGAAATCTTTTATATGTATGCGCATACATTTTCTCCTAATACAATTTTGTATTAATTATTGTAATTAATAATTATAATTTTTCACCAGAATTCACCGAAAATGACAGATAAAGCAGTAAAAAAAAGATTATTTGCATGATGATTTTCTTGCTAATTTAAAATACTGGCATCGAAAAGACAAAATTATAAGACATCTTCGAGATGAATACAAAGAGCTTTCTGAAACAGATAATAATAAATTACAAACTCTACATGAATATTTGGTAATATGTATTTTAGAGAGAATATATAACCACTTTAGGAATAAAACATTTGGCATTGGATTTTTTTTTGGATTGGATTTAGGAATAAAACATTTGGCATTGGATTGGAATTGGATAGCTATGAATTTGTTTAATGTTTTATTAAGACACTTAAATTTAAGTTAAGAGATCACGAGGAATTCTTAAATATGTGATTAAAGTTTTGATAGTTTTAATTTTCATTTAAATATTAAATTTTATCACAATTAGAATTTAATTCATAATGAATAATGTATTAATAGTATATATATATATGTATATAATAGTATTATTATATAATAATATAATAATACTTTTTAAAAAGAACAAAAATATAACTTCGCTAATTTATCTCATATTACCAATATATATAATTTCATAGTTCGTAACTCTAAGATTAAAAACTTTTAAATTTGACATTATTAGTTATAAAATTAATAAAGGTCGAATCTTCAATACTTTAATATGTGCATTAAATTATAAATCAAACTCTTTTAATACCGATGAATATGTTAATGCATACACGGACCATGTAATTATCGAAATAAACAAAATTTTTAAATTACTTCCTATTATTTATAATTTTTAAACCATTAACTAGTTGCCATATCTAAAACGGCTCTATCTTAATAAATTAAACATACATCTATCTACATAAATTAAGAGTGTTGGTAAAATATTTACACCTAAGTACATTTATGTACGTAAATAAATGAATCCCGAGAATCAACAAATCACTTTCCGAAGAAAGAATATAAAGGCGTAGAAGACAATAAAAGAAAACTTAGCGGTATCTTGCGGAGTTATAATATTATTCCTTATTCGAGTGAGTTTAGAGTAGATTTATATTTCCCTCTTTCCACTCTTGCCCTGCTCTCTTTCTAACTTTCTGAGATCGTCTGGTTATTTAGATATTCCAATGGGCGTTCTGCAGCTGGGCTCTCACATCTTTCCCTTCGCGTCCCCTGACGAAAAGTGTAAGAAGCCGAGTTGCTATCTGTATTAATATCGTAGAGTTAGCACACGGTGGGAGTACCGAATACGTGTAGGCGTATAGAAACAAAAGGAGGAAGGAAGAAGTGAGGAAGACGGAACAAGCGAAGAGAAATGAATGGTTGGAAGGAATTGAACCAGGAGAAACAAGAAAGAAATAAAGAAAGGACGGAGGGAAGGAAGTGGTGAAATTTTTACATAATATTAAGTCAGAGAGCTGGGACCACGGGAGGGTTCGCGTTATTATGGCATTCTTGTGCAACAAGAGAGTGGCACGGGGTGACCACTTTGTTAAGGCGACGGTCGTTGCTATACTAATGGGGGTTAAAATGCTGCGTATATACGCGGCGTGATCTTCGTTTCTGTGGTATGGGTTTGCTGTACTTCTTTCTCCCTCGCCTCCGAATCTCTATTTGCTCTTCGCCCATGTATATTTCACTTTCTTTGATATATATATATATATATATATATATATATATATATATATACATAT
This sequence comes from Ceratosolen corneri, assembly GCA_030522565.1. Lineage (NCBI taxonomy): Eukaryota > Metazoa > Arthropoda > Insecta > Hymenoptera > Agaonidae > Ceratosolen > Ceratosolen corneri. The sequence goes on from JAPYYT010001338.1 coordinate 50,042, forward strand.
GTTCTATTGTTTTATCTTTTTTATTTGTTAATGTATTGGAAGGAATATGGAAAGCACGATGAAAAGTATGTAATGCGGAGTAAAAGAAAATTTTTATTTTTATAATTATGTAATTGAATGATGAATGCCAGTGATATCGGTATGTGATGTCTTTGTACTCATATATTTAATTTGTAGTTAGGTATTCGATATCTTAATTGGATGTAGTTCTCTGCTTTTAGACTTATCTGCTCAAATTAGGGTGGCTCTTTTTCTCAATTTATTTATTCCAACGGTCATATAATATCATGTAATATACAGCTAGTTTTCAGTTCTTACGATTATTACGATACTATGCACATCAATTCATAAGCTATTTATTGAATTTAAATCAGTAATCATATACCTGCTTCACTATTCGTATCCACAAATAGCTTGTTCATCAATTATCATGTATAGTCAATTTTTAAATAATACGTGTTCGAGATTCAGTTAACAAATCTCTTACGATTGTACTTGTAATAACGATCATTTCCTTCTTAGAATGCTCGCGTCTTTCTGAGAAACGTTCGAGGTTTAGTTAACAAATCTCTTGTAAATATACTTAGAATCACGACTTTTCTTTCTCAGAATACTCGCA
>JAPYYT010001339.1:0-28407 GCA_030522565.1 Ceratosolen corneri
TATATATATATGTATATATGTATGTATATGTTATATTATTCTTCGTTGCTGTATAGCGAAATTGCACGTGTGATATATCTAGTTGGTATATGTACGTATAATTATTGATATTGAATAATTATTGATGCTCCAGATGTTATTTCAAATAGTTAAAGGTAAATAAATAATATTTTAAACACACAATTTTTCTATGCTAAAAGTAAATGTACTTAAAATGTTTCTAAGTAAGTTTTTTGAATCGGTAATTAAACTCGCCAGTGCTCTTTGAAATGAAATTATTAATAGAGAGAATACAAAAACAAGCGAATAAAAGCAATTAAATATTACGTTGAAATACTATGGAGTGAAAATTTGTTAGCTCAAAGATAAAATGCTCTTAAACTTATTAAGCTCTCTCTCTCTCTGGCTCTTAAGAGATGTTAAATTAATAACTTTATAAGTCTGATAAAAATAATAAGATTAAAATAATAACTAAGCTTTTATAATAAAACTTTACATTATATTGCGCTTCAAAGCTACGCATTCGAAATATTCACCCTCTCAATTACCTCTCAATTTCTAGAAATAATGAAATTAAATTAAACGACAATAATTGCCGTGATTAATCGATGCAGATAAGCAGCCATTTCAATTATAATATCGAGCCACGATGGCTTAATAGTTTCAATGAAAATTTGTGCTGCTCTGGTACTTGAGAAACGATAGCTTCACGAAACTTTGAATTCTTTGGGCTTTGAGGATTGATGTCAAGCTGAAATAAAAATTTGAATTCTTCCTTATGTTTCAGATAGACCCCAGCCGACGTGCAGTAAAGTTTTAAATGGATGTAGTGAAAGCATAGTGAAAAATAAATTTAATTTCTAATTTGTATTTACTGTACGATATGTTTATTTTAATGAAATGAACGTTGAATTTTCATTTTATGTAACTGTTTCATTAAAAATGCCTACTTTAACGATTACAAATGCTGTTGTTATTGATACTGATATCCTGCATATCCTATAATAAGTACTGTTTATTAATAAGTATGAATGATTATTATTGCTTAATACAAGTGATTATGGCATTAGCATCGTAATTGTTATGTGCTGTGGTAATTAATTTCATATATATAATTTGAGTTGCATTGCAATACTCCAAGATTTACACGAAGGCAAGATTTATAGAGAACTTCATGAAATTTCATTCATCTAATTTTTTTCACTCATCTAATTTTCATATTTTGCATAAGTTTGCCTCAGATTTCAATAATATTTATCCCATTTTTTTTCAAACTTGATGCAATATTGCATATAAACAATTTTTAAAGTTATTTTTCATTTTAAACTCCGTTTTAAACTTTTTTATACCATTTCAATGCACATATCAGTTACATTTTTTCTTTTATATAAAGAGGTGCTCTAAAATTTTATTCCACGTACAATTTCAAATTTCGTACTCATTTTCGTTTCAATCGTAATAGTTTTCTTTTTCTCATTTAAAGAATGTTAAAAAAATCATTTAGCATTGTAAGTGAATGTCTGGAAATACGAAATCTGTTGAAAAATTAATTTTTAAAACATAATTTGTCATTGTCACATGACATAAGTTAGTTTTGTGAAAAATGAAGTATACATAACATTTCATCACATGTGCAAATTAATCTTTTCCACACATACAATTCATTTATTATAATTTTTTTACGCTTGCTATATATATATATGCTTTTATATATATATATATAAATAAAAGAGAAAATAGCAAGACTTTCGTTCTAAATCATTGCTTGGAAATATTCAGTAATTTCCTTTTTCGAATACCATAATATATTTTATTCAGAACATAACCTGAAAAGCCAAAAAGTATAAGGAAATTTCACATCAATATTAAATTGCAATTGCATTTGGTTTGAAGGCTTACATTAATGTAATATAATTAATTGCTAGTACCCAGAAATTCATTAAAGTGGATACAGATCCTTATTAATCTGCTTAAGTAATGTATTTCAGATAAAAATTAAGTTTTAAGAAAAGGAAAAATGTATTTTCGATTTGTGTCGGGGGTTACTTTTAGGCGTTTTAATTCAAACTTTCATTTCGAGGCAATTAAAAATGTCCATTTTTTCCCCCAAAATCACGGAAAGGTAAATAATAGATTGAGATGGTGTAAGCGAAAAATGACTATATGGCTACAAGAGCAAAGTATCCAAGTAATGAAAGCTTGCACAAAACAATTTGAGTTCATAGCCGAGCAAAGAGTAAGAAGAAGTTTACAGATTTTTCGTCGTTATACAAGACTTTGGGATGAAGTAGCTTTACAACAATTTATAAAATTATGCAGGTTTAGAATTACAAAGAATACAAGGAATTTTCTTATGGGTGCCGTCGGTGTCAAAATGTACGACTGGGATCAAGAGAGAATACCTGATGAGCATATAAATAAGTATGACTATTTTATAAAATAAATTTTATGCAACTAAATATTTGTTATATAATGCATTGAAATGTTAGGCGAATGTTTAATAATATTATTGTTTAAGCTATGCGCATGAAATAGAGGAAATACATAAATTACAAGATTTAACGATCGTTTGTCATGAATGTGGTTTGAGGCTTGTTATAGATGTTAGTCAACCAAAAGTTAAATATTGCCAGTGCTATAAAGTAAATCATGCAACCAATGTTTCTAAAACAACAGGTGCACTTATATAACTTAAATATTCTATTTAAATTGGTTTAAATATTAATGTTATTTAAAAATGTTTTATGATACTGGTGTATCAAAATTAGATTGGGAGCCATTTACAGAATGCGAAGACATGATAATTTGGAGAAGAGAAGAAAAAGATTCTAGAGGCCTTTATTCTTACAAAGTTTATGGTTCTTTTGATGACGTTTCTGCCGAAGATTTTCTACAAGTTCAGATTGATCTAGATTATCGTGCAAAATGGGATAGCACAGTTAAACAATTAAAAATAGTAGATACAGATCCTTTACACAATGAATCTAAGGATGGCTGTAATGATATAATATATTGGGAAATGATTTGGCCTGTAAGTTTAATTTAAATTGCATACAATTAAATGCAAAATGTTACGCATGCGTATAATTTCGTATTTGTAATTGTAGAGAATGTTTGCGAATAGAGATTATGTTTATAAAAGAAAATGGTTTTACAATAAGGAAACGAATATTGTTATTATTGTCAATAAGGAAACCAAACATCCTAATGCCCCAAACAGATCTGATACATATAGGTATGTATGTCCTATATATTTTAATGACAATAAAATATTTGCTTTGTGTTTGGTATATAATTAAACAAATTTATAGAGTAACAACTTATTGGTCGTTTATGGTTATAAAGCCATTGAAAAGTTTTCATGAGCCAGGAGTTGAATTTGGATTGACTTATTTCGATGATCCAGGGATGAACGTACCAGCTGTCACTACTTGGATTATTATGTCAGGTATTTAATAGGATATATTGCAAATAAAAGTTTATCAGTAAATTTTAACTAATTGCGTAAAAAATTTTACTCTAAGGTTTAACAAATTATTTGTATCAAATGAGACAAGCCATCCAAAATTATAAAAATTACAAGGCATTACATGTATCTAAAAGTACACTATTTAATAATAATACAACAATCAATCAAGATAATAAAACTGATACGTCAACTATAGGCAACCAACAAGGGAGTCGTGAAAAATGTGAGAACATCAGTAATAATACTATAAACGAAATGACAACTGATTTAAAAGCGAGGGAAACTAAATCGCTAGTTATTGATAAATCGAAAAATGAAAATGAAAATGAAAATGAAGAAAATGAAAATAAAGAAAATGAAAATGAAAATGAAAATGAAGATGAAGAAAATGAAAATGAAAGTGAAAATGATTTAATAGATGAAGAAGATCGAAGTCTATTGAACTATTTCTTCTTAACCAAGTTATTTGTATAGCAAAAAGATGAAAATTTACTAAATTTAGGAATGATTTTGAAATATGAATAACATAGGTTTTGGTTTATAACAACCTTTATTTAAATAAGGAAACTAATCCACTGTGTGACAATTCGTAAATTAATAATTTGATGAAATTTAATTTGAAGAAAATATTTGTGTATAAAAAGATTTTCTAATCTAAAATAATTAATTTTATGTAAATAGTGTAAATCACTTTTTAAAATATATTAGTGCATCTAATGAAGACTGATATATCTACTTTTCTAAATGTTCAACTAAAAACATTGAAAATAAAACAAATGCTCATAATAAATAGATATTTTTCTATCATAAATATAATTTATTTAAATTTTTCCAAAAAAAAAAAATATATTGTAATTATATATTGATATGCTCACACACACACACACACACATACATAATTAATTATGTTATACATTTATTATAATTTTTAAAAGAATACAATTATAATTAATAATAAAATAAGTAATTGATTTTATGAACAATATAGTGTCCACATTGTATTATGTTCGTTCTTATGAATGTTGCACAATTTATTGTAGTAAATCATTAAAAATAAAATTTCCATTCCATCTAATTTTCAATAGTAGAAAATAAAGAGTCCGTATCGTCTTCAAAATAAAATGACACCTCGACGGGTAATTTTTTGGGGACAGACACAAAATATTGACAATCTTCATCGTGACATTTTTGATACAAAAGTTTTTTATTTAAATCGATGACCAAGTAAATATTGTTACTTTTGTGCCATCTACCAATATTCTGGCAGTATCTAACAATTCATATATAAAAGATACATGTAATAAATGTAATGTGTGTTATAATTTTTAAAAATATGTTGTGTATTTACTTACCTATTGCCTATAATTTCTAAAATTAAGTGATTATTAGCAATATGTTTCATTTCTCTAATTCTTCCGGGCTTTACAAAATTAGAGATAAAATTATTTAATGCATTATACGATGTTTCTGAATATAATTTAGTGTTCGAACATTGTTTTGACAGTGTTTTTGTACATTGTGTATAAGGCTGAATTTGCGATGACTTGGTTTCGCTGAAACTCAATAGGCCCAACTTTTTTACATTTGGCAAATATGAAACAAGAGAATTAACAAATAGATCAAAATCATTACTTCTTCTTGATTTTTTATTCCAATGACATTTACAATCGGTAGCATGAACTAAATGAGAATTTTTGTTCCACTTTGTAGCCTTATAGATTCTGAAATGCCTATTTTTGGTGTAAACATTGAAATCAATAAATAATTTCCTTCCCTTATTGGTGTTCACAAATAATTCTTCAAGTTCCGATTTATTAAATTTATTTAAAGCATCATTTTCTGTATTTTCACTGGACACAAAATTTATTATGTCAGAACAAATTTTTTTCACTAGAGATCCTACTTCCAAATTATTTTTGAATGCAATGTCTTTTGTACTAAAGATCAAATGTTTGCTGAATTTGCCATCGCGCGAAGAATCCAAATTAATAACCATACTCTTTTCACAACAATAATCCCAGTATTTAGCTAAGTACTCGCAAGTAACATCGATCAGCGTACTTGTCATTTTAATACCATCTTTTTCATTATTTATATCTGTTTCAAATTCTATATCGTAATAAAGAAAACAAGGGGCATTCTCTGGAATTACCTAAAAATACAATATCCAAGTATGAGACAACGAATTTACTAATAGCGTTAACAATTGTAATAAAAATTATGCTCAATACTAATATAAATTAAACATTAGATTATTACTTTTATTACATTATAACTTAGTGTTTATTATTACGTTCTAACAATTGGCCATCAAACTATTGATAGAAATTTTATATTGCGCATTAACTTTGTCAATAGACATTTCTTTACCTCGTAAAAGACTCTTTTTTCTAATGGCACGTGCTCAAAATCTTCCCACATGTCCTCGGGATGAGTTACAATAAAGCGTCTTTTTCCAAGCTCGTTTTGAAAAACGAAACAACATAATACATCGTCATCGCTAAATTGCATAGCATTAGCCAGGGCTTCATTCTGTTTCCAAAATTCTTCTTTGTATCTACTCGGCTGCAGTAAAGATCTTGGTTTATATTCTATGTTGGCTGCTTGCTGCCTCTTTGTTTGCTCAATTTTTTTCTCAAGATCATCATAAAGTCCATTTAAAGAGCTCCCATAAAATTTACCTGACACTATGGGTATATTCCCTTTTCTAAACAAAAAAAAAAAATTTGACACATACATTGGCATTAGCATTTCAATTTACAAGGAACATTTTGCACGAGCTACAATATTCCTAGGTAAGCTCGGCTGCACTTTAACCACTAACTCTACATTACAAATAAAAATAAATACTATGCGCCAACTTACTCGTTCATTATTATTAATTCATAAAAATCTCCCAATACATTATTTATATTTAAAATCCATCTGCACTCCAAAATATACTGTGCATAAACATGCACACACAGGCATGCATAAGCAGTGTGCAGTGGTGGTATTTATCATAAAATCAGACTTGGAAAAATAAAGAAAATAATGCAGAAAAAAAGTAATCCATCGAAAAATCGACAAACAATATTTAAAGCCTCTCGCTTCGTTAGATGAAATTTCACTGCACTATCACGCGGAGGCATGTTCCGGCAAGCAAGAATTCACAAATGTAACACACCAGCGATCTACGACACCGGCCACCAACACACGCGCACACACACAACACTACGGCGGTGCAGCGAGAAATGTCGGTTGGCGGGCGTGAATGCGCATGCGCCAGTCCCACTCCCGATGCAAGCCTCGGCAGGTGGCGCATCCGCATCTACGAGTTGAAAAAGTTAAGAAGGAGATCAATTGTTTATTGTAAGGCTCAGGGAAGATTTGGGGGCGAGGATAAATTGATAAACTAGTGCACGAATTGCCATTTCACGAGGCAATAGCCTACTTTTTACACTGCCCGCAACCATTTAACTTTTCGCGTTTCATTCGGGTAAGCCATCGAAGCCTGCATTGTTCAAGAACTTTGTTGCTCTCTTGTTTGACTTTTACATTTTAGGCTCACGCTTCGTAATAGGCAGATATAACTTCCGCTATTCTATCCGATTTGGCCATCAGTTTCATTTATGGCGATTTCGTCCTTGAAACCATTCGATTATGACGCTTGCGAGTTTTTTACTACTTGAGATTAATTTTTTTGATCTCCCACGCTATTTTGTTATTTGATTGTGCTCATTTATATGGGTATGGATACTGCTGAAACTGGATTACTCACACACAGACACATATACATATATATATATAGAAAATGCTTCCTTACATTCTTTCGGATTTTCTGTACTGCTGATGCGTTGATAAATACAAATTATTATTGGGATTATGAGCTATATACTTCAATACTTCGCAAAGGCTACGAGACGGAAATATTGGATATATTCAACGTTAAATCGACCTTCAATCTCACCTGAATTGATTATAGTAAAGAATTATTGCAGCCTATAGTTTAAAAGTCAATATTGTCCTATAAGAAGTTTTTCAATGATATTCCAACATGTGGCGCACAGTGGTAATTTACTTTTTCATTAAAATTTTTGCGGCACACTGTGGCTATTATGATAAACAATTTTAATTTCATATTGCGACAGTGTGTATATACCAAGAATCATGAGACTTTAAATTAAGGAGAAGAAGCTCTTTGCGTTTATAAATGACGCTCATCATATAGAAAGAGTTTCCACTTGGACAGCTGACCGAGCTCCATAAAAATTGCTTATTATAAAAATCTTTTATATAATGCGCATTTTGTGATTTATAAGCAATAGTGATTGGTGGTGCCTTTTCTCTATCGGGAAAACGTATTTTTCACTTATCCAATCTCTCCAATGTATTTTTACTTTAATTTCGTCTGAAATTCTTTTAATAGTTACAATTTGCTAAGGTCTCCTTCACTTTTATTATTAATGCTAAAATAGCAGTCTTCGATGCAAGTTTAGAAAACTTGATTTCATGAAGCTTACGAGATTATAATTTCGCCTACATCGACAGGTCGACCTCTATATTTTATAATGAGATGAGTCTTATTTAGTGAATTTCATTTAAAGTATATTTTTCATTAAGAGGAGTTATATAAAATATTTGCATCTTTGATTATTTAAATAAATAATTGTTTGGACAGAATCACAAGTTCGAATATTACGACGATTAAGTGTACGAAAATTCTTATTGAAGCTGTAGGTTCCTTGTTCTATTAAGCCTGAATATTAAAATATAAATGTGAGCTGAGAACCACAGTGCTAGAGGTCAATAGCCCTACTCAACAATTATATTTATCTAAACAAACAATAACAATGTTTTTAAAATAATATAATCTGATTAACGTTGAAAGAAAAATCTGTAAACTTGATGTAAAAATGATATGTAGTTTCAATGATTTTATTAAGAAGGCAAATAATTTTGTAATTACAATTAATTGAATATACATATTTCATAAAAGTAATGAGTCATCGTTATTTTTTTTTATTTACATAGACAATATTTTGCTTATATTTGATGATAAATACTGTCATGTAACTTACGTCCATATAAAAAAAGCATATAATTTATTAATATGTATTGATGACAAATTTGTTGTTTTGCATAATGTTATGCTTTAATGAATAATCTTAGTGAAAGATAATATATGACCTAATTACAATTTTTTCTCGTGTGATTAATCTTTGAAATTTTTTTACGATTGAATTTTGATTTGAAAATAAATAATATACATTTAATCGGGCAATTGTTTTACCTGAATGTAACACAATCGTCATCATAATCGTCATTATCATCATAATAATAATAATAATATTATTATTATTATTATTATTATCGTTATCGTTATTATTATTGTCATCATCATGTTAAAATTCTTCATTTATTTTATTAAATTTTACCTATAATTTTAAAATGGCTCTTTTTCTTAGATTCTCAAAGCAATTGATCGAAATGTATTCCATATGTGTTCAAAGATGCGTTTATAATTTAAGATTTACAAAGTTCACATTAATAAATTTTTCTAATTAATCATATTAATTCACTTATTAACATCGAGTAATAAAGTAATCGATCATTTGTTTATTAATAATAAGAGTATTGGTCATTAGTACTTTTATTTTATACACATACAACTTTACAACTTTAATTCATTAGTATGAATCTCACAATACAATTTGCAATATTTTCAATAGGGTTTCGATTTTTAATTTTTATTTGATTATTATTTATTTCTTTTATGTTTACGAATTATTGTGTAAAATGGAGAATTTATTTAATTTTAACAAAATTAATTTTCAAATATTAATCCTTAAGCTCATGCTTCAATGATGAATAGCTAGTAAGCATTTTAGCAAGTAAGTAGCAAAAGAAATGTCACGTATCTACGGAAAATTGTAAAACGGTGAAATTTCATGCATAATTGCTCACAAAGCGGCTAAAGTGAATATTTTAAGATTTATTATGAGATTCAGTAGATATATTAACATATTAGCTGTCGCCTTTCGTTTCAATGCTTTTCCTGAATGTGAGGCTATTTTCATCGTGTCTACACTGGCAAAGGTTGCCAACAACTTCAACTCGTCGAAACAATGTATTTTAACATTTTAACATTCACTTACGAGTCACTTATAACAGTAAAACAGTTTAACTCGATACGAGTATAGTTTACTTGTAACATAATAAACAAAGAATAATCGTTCATTAGTTTATAAACTTACAAGTATTAGCCAAGCATTAGGCCAAGATATTTGTTAAGAATATTTCAAACAAAGTTTTAACGTTATTGTCGCATATAATAATTTGGAATAATTTTTTCCAAATAGACTCACTTTTTATATTGGCAGAAACAAAAGGCACTCGGTGTTATAACCAAGATAATTTTCTTTAACGAATGTGTTATAAACAAATCACTTGCACTCTTTAAGAATCTTCTACAAAGCGAAAAATTTTATCATTCAGATACTTAAATGATTTAAAAAAAAAAAAAAAAGAAAAAATTAAGAACATTATTCTTGCATATTCAACGTACAAGTCGTTCACAGTGCATCCTATAAAGTAAATTAATGATATTAATATGGGGTACGGATAAGTTATGGGCTTTCTAATTCACTGGTCTAGAAGCCCCGCAATTTTAATGGCTACGGGACTCTCTCGTCCTCGACTCTCCATATTCCGGAAGCTCTAAAGGTTTTCTTCACTCAGCAATTGCCTCGTTTCGTAAAATTCGTGTCACCGGCTAAGAGAAGACCCTTCCTTACACCTCCTCGTGCGACAACTTTCGCACTCCTGGAGATCGATGGTTCCGCCGTCCCAGCAGATCCCCATAACTCTTTGCAATGTCGGGGAAAATGCATAGAAAATGCTCCGTTTAAAGATGACCGAGTAGAGAAGCTTCGTGCTTTTCTCTCCTTATTATCCTTCCCTCCACTCCCCGCCTACTCTCTTCATTATCTCGCTTTCAAATGTTTTTTAGCGAGCAATTATGCATCCAGTTCCGCTCATTAATGGGGTCCGCTTTTTAATGGAATGTCGAGCTTCAGCTAAAGTAAAATAATGCATAATTGCTTTATCGTCATTTATTATTATTTTTAAATGTTAGCACTGGAATAACATACGCACTTTGAGCGCATTTCACAAAGCGAAGACAAACAAACAAAAAAAGCGCTGCCAATTAGAGCCGACTTAATTATTATGCCCAGTAAACGGCAAATCTTCTCATGATTATTTACTCTCCCACTTTCTTCGCCAGCATAATATTACAATATGATATAAGACTTTTACCGCTTTCGCCAAACAGCCCTTTCACACGCACAGCGCAGAACCTTAAAAACCATTGATTCTCTGAACAATTATAGTAGGTGGGGAAGTTACAATTCATACGGCCATACCTTGACAACGCGCTCAAATTACATCGTAATGGAGTCCGAGAGGAAATGGATGCTACTTTAGCAGCCACCAATTCTGCACCAATTCTCACAGTATCTTATTTTACCGCAACTACCGGTCATCCATCCGATACATTATACATTTCACTTTATATCTTCATTTAGAATTTATCCGACAACTTATTAAGCAATATCAGATCAATTACCATACAGACGACTATTCTTCTAAATATTTCCACTCGACATAACATAAAAAAAACCACTTGGTTTACTCTATTATACTAGTCCCTATATATGTACGTGTGTGTGTGTGTGTGTCGCCATATTTAGCTCTGGATGTTTTTTCAAGTTGTCTTTTCGAGGAAATTAAAACAATAATAATGTAAGTCTGCAGCTTCGTGGATGAACAAAAAGTAGTAAACTTAGGCAGTTACAACTATTGCAACATGAGTGTTGTATTTATTAGAAATAAAGTATCGATGAGTAAAACTGATTTATTTGTGCTAGTACTTTATGGAAAAGAGGGTTCATAATTTCTCTATAGCTCTGCTCTTGAGTATATAGAATTACAAGAAAAGGGACTTGGCTTGCTTACCTAAACTGAAATGTGGCCGAGCATCGCTGAATTTCAAGATCGACGCATTAAATGTATTCTGGAAAGTCATTGTCTCGGTATTAATGCCGTTGTACAATCAATAGTTACAATTTCGCCAGAATGTACTCTCCTCTGCTTCAGGTTCGAAACAATCAACAAGAGCATCAGGCACGACAGATGAAACATGATCATTAATTTCCCAAAGCTTATCGGATCGCATCGAATAATGAAAGATGAAGAGGGTCAGGTTAGGCTATGCGTCGCTTGTTGCCTGTGCGTGAGTTACAGGAAGTTGATGGTAGGATCTTCGGTGCAGCTTCGATCAGACTTGATCGTCATGTCATGATCAGCATCCCTCGATATATTAGTGGATAAACTGTTTTTGCCGTGCGATTTGATGCACGCGGTGACTGCAAATTTTTCAGCAGTTCACGTGCGTTCGTAAGCTTCTTTTAATTCACAATGCAGTTGTACCTGATGAAGAAAGCCGAGGAAATGTTTTTAAATAAATGTCATAATAATGTTTGCTGTCCCTCTCATTTTATAGCCTCAATGAGATAGAATATTGGGTTTGTTGAGTGATTTTTGAAATTGTGATTTCTCAAATGAATTTCAATAGCCAATTCAATTTAGTGATTATTTATTAGAATGGAGATTTTTTTTTTTTTTTGGATTTCTTTACAGTATGAAGTCGATATTTTCATTTCTTTTGGCACAACATTAATGTAATTATTTGTCGCCTACGTAAGAAAATTGTACCGCCGAGTAAGAAGACGTTATATACATAGATAAATATGAGAAAAAGTTTGACCTTACGAGATTATCTATTTAATGGTTATTTTGCGAAGGAAGAAAAAAACTTTTTTAGATTAAATGTATTAAAGGACGAGGATGAGACGCTCTTTTGAATTTATAATGGCACGTAAATAAATATATAATGGAGTATTATGTATGCGAAATTTAATTAGACACGTGCGAAAGTAATAGAGGCTTTTATTTAATTTAATATACTGTGATAAATTTCTATTTTTTTTATAAAACTCAAGAAGAAGGGAAAATGCGCACGTCATAAATTTAGGATAAATCATGTAAAAGACTTTGTAAGAATAAATCAAATATTACATAAAATTCTGTTTGTCTGTATTCTGATGAGTTGGTACATAAAATCAGTTCATCCTATTTAAACTAAAATGATAGATTGTAGATTATGCAAATAGACTTACACATTACTAATTTTGCTTAATAATCATGTAATATGGATTGTTAATATCCAAATTTTATATGCAATTGTGTCACCAATTTATTCAATAATTCAAAATTGTATCAATTTAAGTAAACAACTTTATGCACGTATACGATTGTATATGTATATGTATATATATAAATATATAATTATGAATTCGATGTGATTTTTTAATATGATTATTGAAATTGCATACCAAAAAATATAAAGTTCTTATTACATTGTAAAATTTATTATTACATTCATAATGTGTGCAAATTACATAAATTATGTATGGTAGACAAATTATTTTTTGCACGTAAATCTAAAAATATCATTATTTTTTCATCGTTTTAATCAGTACTGAATTAAGTGTTTTGATATATTAAAAATGTAATTCGGACCATTGCATTATTTATAAGCACTGTTAATCCAAAATCTGGTTAGAGTTCTTCAACTTTTTAAACAAATTTTCATTTAGAAGAAGCTTTTATTTTTTGACATTCGACCATACAATCCGAACATTGTCTGGCCAATGCACCTTAACATAATATTGCATGCTTAATGAGCTCGTCTTTTACAAAATAAATTCTACGTATTTCTACTTGAATTTCGCCAATTTAGACATAGTACAATGTCGCGCCTATTGTTGCTTCATTCATTAAAAGCTTAAGTAATAGCGTTGCTGATGGAAGACACGTTTGCTTAGTTGCAAAGTTTCGTCATCGATTAACTATTTGTCGGCACTCTTTGTCTACATAGATAAATGCATTTTTGCGTGAGCATATGTCAGGTAATAACCTCAATTAACGATATTATTCACGCGTGATCGAGTATTAATAGGCTGCTGATGACGAATCTCGGATAAAATGTGATTGGTCGCTATTTGCGTTAGTTAAACTCGGCTGTGAGAACGGAACTGACGATCAAATCGATGTGAAAGCGACGGGAGAGTGTCGGTAAACTGTGATTGCGTCCTTCCACTTGCCATTTCCTCTTCTATTGCAATTACTCTTACATCGCCTCCTTCCGTTCAATCCTAGATATTCTTTCCTGCGGGAGCAATGCTTGGCTCTTTGTACACCTTTGGTGCTTTACAAAACGTCGATAAGCATTTTGCAGGTTTCTTGAAATCGAGGGAGGTTCAATGACGACCGATGACCTAATAACGCAGACATAGTGCTTTTAATGGCCTTCGGCGATGCGAAACGCTAATTAAATACAAAATAAATCGGAATTAAATCTATAGGATTGAGGCCACACTATTCAGAACTCATTTGGCAACGGACGGGCTTGAAAGCAATAATTTCACATCGAAGAAAAGCAGCAGCCTCCACTTGCTCACTGCAAATGCTCGGATCCCGAAAATATTAATATTACCGTGAAGAACCTCGGACCTGGGAGGACAAGGGGAACGACGTGCCGATCTCGGACCAAGGAACCTCGATGATGACCTTGGCGAGTAAGTTGTTGGCGCTGCTGCTGGAATCAGTGCTGCATGGAGGCGAAGTAACCACGCGACTGTGAGGCTTTGTGTGACCTCGAGGTGAAGTGAGCAGATCCAGTCGAGCGACCTTGAATGTCATCGCCGGGACGAGGTCCTGCGAGTCCTTGGTAATAGTTGAGCTTCCGGTACTCGATCCAAGCCGCGCATGATGTAATTGTGCTTTAGCCGTTCATTTTACGGAGAGTGTCGTTGTAAGATGCAAATGTTGATGTTTTGGGGCTTCGAGTGTTGTGCAAAAGACGAAAAGTTATTGTAAAATTATTATATTAGTGAGTGCTGCAGCTGCGATTGGGATTTTGATTTTTGTGATATTGTATTGCTTGCATTTGACAAGCTTGAGTTATTGCATCAATGAAAGTATTGATACTAAAATACTTTGTCTCTACTTGTTTATCTTTCCAAAGTATCTCTCTCATTCATAGTGTACAGAATTTCTGTAATATTGTAAAGTCTACGTTAACTTTTAAATTTCGGATTTAGTTGGCCTGGAATTGTCGTTTTTAATTCCCACTGGCAGACACAAATTTTAGGCTTTGCTATATTTTGTTATATTTAATGTTAAAAATACTTTGTCTACTTTTTTTTATAGCACCATGTCAAAAAAAAGTATTATCGAAACAATTAAATTAAGTTATGTCAAGTATTGGGCTTGAAAGTACTAATTAATCTAGTTAAATAAGTAGGCGAATTTGATAACGAAGCAGTTTTCAATAACCAAAAACTTATCTACAAAATTAAATAAAAGAAATTTAATATAATTTTTATCTAGAAATTATAGTGACAGTAACGGAATTTCATTCTCTTCTTATAGAATGATGAATTTAATATATTTTTCCTAGAATAATTGACAAGGATTGGAGGTCACATAAGCACCTGCATATCTATACATATTTGAGCTCTTAAATTCTTATAAAATTGCATCTGAAGTGTCATCAGCTGGATTTATTACATATGAACGGGGTATTATTGTGAATTACCATTAATAATTCTAAAGTGGTACGAACAAAAAGGCAAATAAATATTAGCAAAGCAAATTAATTAGGAAAATTGTCTTTTTTACAGTCTGTTATAACTACTCTATGTAAATATAAGAAGCAATTAAATTTCTATTTTAATAACTGAATGGGTATGTTTCTACATTATAAAACAAGTTACATAAAACGAATTACAAATTACAGGAGCATAAATGTGGAAGAGTTCTATTATTAATATTGTGTTAGCAACGATAAACGATTAAAAGTATTGTTCGCTTACGCAATTTTTATAATAATTCAATTACAGTCTAAGTATGTTAAAAAGGTGCCTCTTGATTGTTAAAATTAGTAAAAATTCCGTTGAGATTAACAAAACCGTTATTGACGAAAAGATATTTTTAAGTTTTTGTAAGCACAGTCGGAATAATTTATTTCACGTCTATTTGGGCAATTAAATTATTCAGAATAACACGATGAAATAAGTCATCTGTGCCTCTGCTGCAAAAAAATGATAATTGATAAAAAAATGTTGTATGTTGCAAAAAATGATAATTGATAAAAAAATGTTGTATGTTACGATAAAAAAAATACAAATAATTGAAAAGATTGAAAAGAAGTGAAAAGAAGAAAATTTGAAAGAACCTCAGTGAAAATTTAATAGCATTTGTAAGGTTTTGCATAATTTGATTATTGTAAAATATTTTAGACAGTTATGCAACTAAATGTGGAATAAATTTTCACCAATGCTACAATACATTTTCAAGTTGAAATGATGATTATAAATAATAAGAATAATTACGTTAAGTGCTTGTTTTTTAAAAAAATGGCTCAAAAGACATTTTCTATCGATCAACGGTAAATGCAATTTTTATCGTTGGTGGAAAAAATTATTCATTATTTCTCTTATAATATCTTATTCTTTAGTTTTACATTACCTTCCACCTTTTCGGCATTATGATTTTGTATGCTTACAAGATGTCTTCTCATTTCCGTTTGCATGTCACTTTCACTTATCCTAATCTTAAGAATTGCCAATCATTATATTGCGATTGTATTTTATTAATTTGCCTATTAGTTAATCAATTGGCTGAAAGATTTTCTCGCAGTAAGGCATAAAATTTTTTGCAATCTTATACTTTTATTCGAATAAGTTTGATCGTACAAGTACATTTTACTTTTAAGATTTGGTAGCTTGTGAAGCAAGATCATTAGATGAGATTCAATTAGATCATGCGAAATGTGTGTGTAAATCGCTGCAAATGGCAGCTAATATTAATGTTTACATGTACTTTTATTTTATACTTACTATTTAGGCGAGTTAATTAATTTATTAATTGCGTAAAAAAAACAGGAGGTTCTATAAGAATATGAAAAAATCATTAGTTACGTGCGAAAAATGGCGAACTATTATTATAAGCAATTGAAATATAAATTTTACAAACACTA
This sequence comes from Ceratosolen corneri, assembly GCA_030522565.1. Taxonomy (NCBI): domain Eukaryota; kingdom Metazoa; phylum Arthropoda; class Insecta; order Hymenoptera; family Agaonidae; genus Ceratosolen; species Ceratosolen corneri. Next base: position 16,617 of record JAPYYT010001339.1, read on the forward strand.
CTAATTTAGTTAATTTAATAAGGAAAGGCAAATTCCAACTAGAAGTAAATGTCAATCGTCTATTCGTCCACAGTTAACATTACTTGGTCATCAATATTATTTCATACGGAATTGAAGTTTATTTAGTGATTTTAAAATCTAGAACCATTTGCAATAGCCTAATGTCAAAAACCTTAGACATTCGTATTTCCTTATTCCTAAATTCCTCCCCAATGAGCATCAATATCATTATTATTATTATAATTATTATCTATAGAATTGCTCTGCAAATTTTTTTCTTTATCCAGCAAGCCTCGGCGAGATACCCAAGTTATCCTACGTAGGTGCACTACTACTAACAGCCGATGGATTTCATATTCGCTTTCACGATTAGAAGCAGAATCGATTGCGAGGGAGATTGGGAATCCTGGCATTTCGTGATATTGCATTATTTTTTATTGACTTAAGGGCTCGGCAATTGGCTCATAATTCTGCACTTCTCTAAATGCGATTTCATCTCTGCAAATGTCAGCTGAAATTATTGAGTCGAGTCGATCAACAGATGGATACAACAATTTGCCTGAGAATATGCGGTAAAGCTGATGATGCCGACGATTCTTTTTCTACGTGGCAATGAGATGCCGAGACCAGCTGATTGTCATAAATAAACTTACATTTATGTGGCGATGGATTTTAACGGAATGTTTGCCATTAGTGGATTACGACATTCGACCTTAAATTCCGCTCACTTTTACCTCACTTTTACCTCACTTTTACCTCGCTTTTAATTACACTTTCGATAATGAAATCGGCAGTATTTTTATTTGATACCAGGCGTTTTATAAGAAATGAAACGTCTTGTTAGCTGCATAATCTATTGACATTAAAATGTGACAAAGTGAGGGGTAATAATTTTTTTTCGGACTATGGGGCTAATATGGCTGCTGTCTGATTTGAAATGATTTTTATAAGATTACTTGAAAGCAAAAAAGGTTAATATTGATTTTCTAGCTGTAAGTGGGGGGGGGAAAAAAAAAGTCCATTTGCTGTACGGCACTAATGAAGAGGCTCGAGTCACTGATCAACACACGTGCCAATTAATGATAAAATCAATGGTTGAGTTTGCGAAGAAAAGATCGGATACCACTTACGGGACTTTTTGTGTTGATGCTTCTTCGATAATGAAATATCATTGGGAATTTGGAAATATTGGGAATTCGTACGGAGGAAACTATTTATTGAGCATCACTTGTATATTATTTACTTTTTAGAATCATATCACACGATTAGTTTCAACAATATTATACCAGAAATCTACTATTAATCCACCATTTAAAATAGTTTTGAATTTTAAATAGCAAAGAGTTTATATAATTTATAATTTATCTTTAGAATTTATAAAATCTTTCATTTTACTATTGAATTCATAATTCATGCAGCTTGAGTCAAGTCTTAGTTGTTCACACTCTAAAATTAGAGTGCGGTTATAATATTTTCACTCAATTTTGTTGTTTTTTAATTTCATTGATGATACATATTCATAAATATTTGATCAATATGATTTCCGTTTATGTAGTGAAAGTATAATTTTATTAGTAATTAGTAATTTCCAATGAAAATCATGTCAGTTCTGTGTCCAGAAAATTAATTGCCATGGAAATTTAACAAGGCCGTTTAAGATAATTAAACTCTGAAATGATTATGTGCTTTAAAAAGATTATTTCAAAAGGATTATGAAATTTATTTAACGGATAAAGTATAAACTTGCCGCACTAACGATTAACAAAATTAATTATCTGTTTCTCTGGAAAACATTAGACGAGGCAATTCACATTTTCTATAGCACACATTACCTCGGCATTTTTTACATATACGTGAATGCCCTGTAAATATAATGAATTTTCACGTTTACTTTAATGGAAAAGATCCGTGATAAGATTATTTCATAATTAAGAGTGTCGAGATTGTCGCTATGCGATAATAATTTTAAGCAATTTTCTATATAATTCATTACATTAAGTCGAATAAATCTGTATGTCAAGTCAATATCAAGATCTACATTTCTAATAGAAATGTTTGAAGGAACTTTATTTATAATAATAATATCTTACCTTCTTTGCTGCTCTGATTAACGTAAAAGGCTTTTCTTAATTTTTAAGTTAAGATTTCAAGGAAAATCCGACGATGAAGCATAACTTAAAAATCACGAAACATCGGCTTCAAATACTCATCAAGCTAATCATTATTTTACATTCACTTACGGCCATATTCATTGTCATTGCATAACATAAAATTAAACTCCGCAATGCATGCCACTGGTATGCCTATACAATTTATCTTCGTTCGACAATTTTCACCCTTTGTTTTGACGTGACCTCGAGTCGCAAGTTCATTCACCTCATCAAGTGTATTCCTAACTCAATAAACGGCATTAATAGAGACAGAGTCAAACGGTAAATGAGAGAAGGTAAGGAAGGTAGATGAAGTTCTTGTTTAATTATGGTACACATGCTCACGGTGGATCTGTACGAGGGTTGCGAGGGAAATAGAGAGAGAGAGAGAGAGATGGATCGCTGTCCGCTGATGTCATTCTACGTTGGTCTTTTCATTATCGCAAGGGTGTGAACTTATTATGGAGCTCTTCTACATGGATACGAAGCTGAAAACAAACACTTTCACCGAGACATTAGGTATCCTGAGACCATCGCCCCCTGTCACCGCCCCCCGTACTTTATTGTTTCGCATTTTTACTTTATTCCTGGTTCATCCAATATATCCAATTTTATAATACCGCTGATATCTCGTATCAATACGTTTATGATAAAACGATTATTGAATACCTTCATCTCAATTGAACTTTTAATTAAATATTTTTTATGAATATTTCCCTCTCCTTTTTTTATCGCTCAAATATATCTTTATATTACCTTTCAGTGTTATAGCATTAGAAGCAAAAACTTAGATTATAAGAGATGTTTTTTTTTATCGCATTATACGTACTTTCTAAAGAACCATCATTTATCATTTGAACAATTATCTAATATACATTACAAATCGTATTTATATATTTATTTTGAATTATTTAAGTTTAACAGTCTCAAATGAAAAGTAATCTTTCACTTCGATTATTAGCTTGTGATGCAGGAAAAGAAAAATGTGTTTATAGAAAGAAAATAAATTGCAGTACAACAGATAAATTTGATATAATTAATACCCAAGGCCCAGTTTCGGTAAATGAGCAAAAAAACATTTGGGCCTAATACGATGAATTTCTGCGGTTGATACTTTCGTTGGCTTCTCTTAACGGTTAATCGCTCTCAAAACCATGACTCAAGTTTTCGAGAGAAAATCGTAATAAGAATTGGGTTTCTAAGTAAAAAAAGTAACCTTTTATTTTTATTGTATTACACGTGATAGAATAGGGTTGTCTGGAGGAGAGCAAGACAGATAGATTGATAGGTAGATAGATAGATAGATACGCACACACATATATATATATATATATATATATATATATATATATATATATATATAGATAAATAGATAGAGATAGATATATATGTTTAAGTAAAGAACGGTTTCTTCTAAAAGTGTACTTTCAGTTAGACTTTAGGTCGAGTCACTTGTTTTTCAAAACATTAGCTTTCTTATTTCTTTCTGGAAAAAAAGTTTGTGCCAATTTTTAAAGGTATTTATCACTTTTCTTAGTATCTTCCTTTCAAACTTATATTTCACTTCTTACTTTCTCTCTCTTTTAGTAGAAGACTGTGTACGGAAATATCTGGGTAATATAAAAATAATAGAACTTCATGATGCAGAATCTGACGAAAATTGTAAGTAATTTTATATTGAGGTAGATTGCATTACAGTATATAACTCAGAATATATTAAAATTGCGAATGGGAAAAAAAAATATAAATTGTAATGGTTGGTAAATTAAAAGATAAAGGCTGATTTATATGGATTATTACTACTGGATTGCTAAAATATAATATTCATCCTTTACATTTCATATATTTCAACTAACACATATTAGAAAAATAAAATAATGAAAAATGATATATGACAATTGAAAAGCATTATGTAATTATTATTTCATAGCTTTAGCTTATACTACCATTACTTTACGTACCTATTAAGCGTAAGAATTTCTTTGCAATAATTGTCAAATAATTTCATTATATAGCAATTTTATCGATATAAGTGATCGCAACAGTGATTATTGAATTAATAAAATGTTTATAGTATTTGAAGTTCTAAATTTTAATGTACTATTCGAAATGCAATATTAATTACACACTTACTAATACATAATCAACTAATAAGAATAACAGTGTACATATACTATTGTCAATTGTTATATTATATATGTAATATTGTCAATAGGAATATACACAAAGTAATAGAATCGGTTATATTGTTGTGCTTTTAATTCAGAAGAATACCGATTTGCATATTCATGTATACGTTACATCTATTTTACCGATTGAAAAATCGATGCTTCGGAAAATTTTATATATAATGCTTTACCATCTCTCGGATAATTTGGAAATTTCTGTAGATAAAAGATTTGTTCAATAGCTAAGTATACCCACTTTACATTGATTTTAACAAATAGAGTTTTTCGTAAATTGTAGTAGAAGCATTTTTTAATGCTAAATGTTATCACTTGAAAATTTCTTAATTCGATTCTATTAGTAAAGTAATGCAAACGTACTAAAATCAACATGTTTTGGTGGAAAAAAGTTTAATTTTATGAACAATAATAAAGTTATAAAAATTATGTCTGTGTCAGCAATGCTTACCATATTATTTTTGATGGAAAATAATAATAAATATAATAATAAATGATATTTTATTATCAAGAATATCAATAATTCCTTGAATAAAAACAATTTTACGATTCAAATTTATTAGTGATTTGTTTAATCAAAATGTTTTTATCTACAATTAAACTTAAATATACATTATATTTGTTAAATATGAAAAATAAATATAATTAATTTCATTATTGTTCCAAATTTTGTCAAATAAATAAACGAATCGAAATGAAAATAAATTCAAAATCGCGAATAAAGTTATGTAAATGATGTAACAATTATATTCAATAAATAAAAAAAATCATTTTATTCTGTTCTTATTGCTTTGTAATGATATGATTTCAATGTATAATATTGAAATAGTAACTAATTAAGAAATTAATATAATTACGAGTAATCGATGTTTTTGAACATTTTTATTGTATTATTTGAAGCAATTAATATTGACACATTTAATTTATATATATATGTATATGAGAAAATTTATATAAAAATTGTAATAATAATATGATTAAATTCCAAAGTTGATGTGATATTATATCGAAAAGTGAATATTTTATAATATTTTGTCTTTCAATGTAATATTAATCAACAACTTAGTTTGAAACATTTATTACAAATATGTTTTTGTTCAAGTTCATGTGGGTAAATAGATTTTTAAGAATTCACGTAAGAAATGTTCTCGACGAAAATAAAAATTGCACTTAAAGTTTGTACAATATTGTAGATTAAATATTTTTTCACGTGGTACACTTAATTTTTAAAAGTTTTTAAATGCAACAAACAAATCAATAACTTTACGTATAAGTTAAAACAAGTTTAATGGTATATGTAGAATTTTTAAAGCCAAGAAATCGAAACGAAATATTTCTTGTGTAATTTGCTAAACTTAAAAATATAAAGCTTCAAGTTATGAGAATTTAATGAGCGAATGATGAATTAAGCTTATACTCCACTTTATACCTCAAGTTAATTTATCGAATATAAATTTCGAGTAAGAAATAGACAATCATCTCCATTATTATGAGATATATTCGAATTATTATTTATTACACGTTTGATATTCCGAAGCTTTTTTTTGGAATACGTGAAACTTTTGACACGGCCAATATTACAGATTTCACGCACACATAATATTCATGAAACTCTTATTACATATTTCGAATATTTATACATAATAAAATAAAAGCAATTCCCGGCAAATAATGATGTAAAAATTAATAGAAGACTCACGTTCCAATATGAACTGAACGTTTGCTAAAGAATAGTCTTGGGAGAAGATAAATCAGGAGCGAGAGAGCGAGAGAGAGAGAGAGAGAGAGAGACAGAATTTATCAGCACTGCCTTACATGAAATTGTGACACGTAACGTGCTTTCCATATCGCTCCTATCACTCCACACCCTATTTTCCAAATTTTCGCGTACCCTTTATCCCTTGACATATTTATGATAATTTAAATACTAAAAGAAGGTGGAGGGGCTGCACGAGAAAGATAGAGAGTCCGATAGAAGAAGAGACAGATATCGGCATTTGAAAAGATTTATTACAACGATATGACGTGTGACGCAATTTTCTACTACGTGACTTGCGTGGATTCGAACGCGCCTTTTGCGTTTGCGGTTTCTTAAAATTTTGTCTGTTATTGAACTACAAGTTGGATTTATGAACTTTGTTGGTAAATGAAAATAATGTGGATCTGAAGGGGGGGAGGTCGGGGGAAACTTTCGCAGTCTGTATGATATTATGCCAATATATGTTTTTTGTTTGATAAGTCAATAAATTCGTCAATTACCAATTAAGATTAAACATGAAATTATACAATTGAGAAGGCATTTTGATCGTTCGGCTGAGCTCTTTTATTGAACTAAACGATGCGCGATAATTGGGAAGAAGAGTATTTATTAATATTTTTGGAAACATAGTTAAAATGCTTAAAATAAAGTTTTGATAATTGCGACGTCTAAAACATTCTGCTTTCTTAACTGAAAGGAGCGCTGCAAAAATAATTAAATGGCGAGTAATTCTTGGATTTTTCAGAGTTCTTAACGCCTTAACAGAAAGTGCGTTTTAAGCTGTAAATAATTGTAATTTTGTGTTACCAAAGTGAATTGGTTATGTAAATGTTTTTAAATTCCCGTGCTATTTGTGATTCAAAAATGGTTCTCTTGGTAAAATCTTCCACGGCAATTGTGTGAACTTTTAAAAGTCTTTTGCAAGAAATTATATTATAACTGCAAAAAAAAAAAAAAGAAAATCTTGGATTAAATTTTAATAAATTTGATTTTTAACTTTAAAAAAAAAAATTTTTTCCCGATAAGCCAGTTCCAATAAACTTTTATATAATTTATATTTCAAATATTTAAAAATAATAAGATTTTCATTGTGCTTAAAAAAGCTTTTATTTATTCATTATAATGTTTGCCAAGTTTTATGTATGCAGAAATGGTTTAATTGAAATTCATAAATTGGGCGAATTGGTTGGGCAACAATTGTAAATTAGCTTATAAATTATATTATTTAAATTTAAAATTTATTTTTAGACTGAAGCCTAAATAAACGTTTAGACGTTCAAGTTAAATTTTGCATTTACCAATGTTAAAACAAAATACTATGATTTATAAACAAACGATTCAGACTAAATGCATATTTTGTAATTTTATATTCCAATTAAATACATCAATTTGAGATAAATTAATCTACTCTTTGATACATGGAAATAATAAACCATGAATTATTAAAATAAAATAAATATAATGAAACTGTTTTTTTTTTTTATATAGAAATAAACATTTTGAAAGTTTTCGATTTCGAACAAAAATATTTTTACACAGAAAGCTACGGTTTTTGTGCAAATAAAATGTGAAAGCCAAGAGTTTTGTCATAAAAGTTAAATTTTTGGACCGATCTCACCTCATATTCATATAAACGAAAATGATCTTTAAAAAAGTACTTTTCACAATGACTTTCGAGCTGAACGGTTAAAATTAGTATAATTTTATTGGGCATCGATATTAGTGGAATAATCTCTCATGGGAGGTAAATCGCCTACTCGTAAATTATTCGAATAAATAAAGAAACACTTGTATATTGAAGATAAAACGCCTTCAAAAAATATTGATTTCCTATGTCAAAATCCTTACACGCTTGTCGATGATAATAAAGGTGTTGGTAAAAAATATTTTAAAAATATATAAAGAATATTTTATTTTATTCTAATAATACGTATATGAAGCAGTAACAATTAGCTTTCATAATATGCAATTTACTCTTGGCAGCTTTAACGAAAATAGTTGGCCATTTAGCCACGGAGTTTACAGAGTTTCATTAATTATCGACTTTCTATAGTTTATGGGAAATATACACTTGGCGTTTTTATATTATAAATGAATGCGGCTACTCACGCAGTATTCACTTTATTTGAGAAAAATATTTAAGACACAGGGAAGGCCGAATAGGAGACACGTGCTGCTTATTTCATTATTTCATTATTTCTAGGAACAATACTTTTTATTTTACGTTTGTATTTTATATTATCATTAGAGATTTTATATCCTAAAGAAAAGGGGTGGTGGTGGTTTTTCTTAATCCCTTAACGAATCGCGCGCTTCCTTTTATGGGGCAGAAAAATGTAGTAAAATTAAAAAATAGAAACAAGAAAGTATGTAAATTGTTTTGCGAAAAGTTTAGAATTTTGTCAAATTAGTGTAGGTAATTGAATTAGATTAAAAGTTAAAATCCTTACATTTTATCGATAACGACAACTTTTGCAATGAATAATTTCAAATCAATGCCATTATTACTTTTAGGTATATAAAAGTTTATACAATTGTCTATAAATGTACTCGTTTTACATTGTTTTTCTAATAAAAATTATTAATTGGAAAATTTTTAAATTCCGTAGGTAAATGAAATTTATTATTTACGAATGACGTTAACAAAACCATTATGATATATATATATATATATATATTATTATATGTAAGCGAAAGAAAAATGTATTTTATTTGAAAATTAAATATTGGTTATTATTTTATAAAATGTACGAATATAAAATTACAGTGTTAATAAACTAAATTATGTGTACACAAGCTATATATTTTTACATATAGATTATCAAAGTTATACAAGTTATATCAATAAAGGATCGTCTATATTACGTCTTATATTTTATCGATCTTGTTTTGATCAATTAAAATGATAAGTTGACATGATTTAGCAATATCTTATTTTACTCTTTTGATTGTGTAGCTAAATTTATTTTCAATTATAAATGAGTTTTTTCGATTATCAGTGCTAGCTGATGTAAATAATAACAATATATGGATAAATGTCGATTCGTTTATTGCAATAAAATATGCAATTTTGTCAAATATGCGTAAATATACTTTGAATTTAATTTTTCGAGCCTTGAAAATGCAAATCCCTTTTCAAACAATAATAAGTTATTAAGTAAGGAATTTCCTTTCCCACCGTCTTTTAGTAAATTCCATTGTCTATTAACTTTACGTACCATTATCATTGCATTCGTGATTATTAGCTTACTCTCGCACATTATACAAATTAACTTCTAGCTTTCTTCTCAAACCGAACGGCAATCAATATTTCGAAACACTATGTGAAACTTTTTGAGCCATCATTGGAAGGAGCTTTATAACGAAGCAAGAGCTATCCGAAAAATCCCCATGAAATAATTGAATACAATTACTCTTCCCATTACGAAGTAATTACAAAATTCACACTGCACTTGCTGCAGCGCTCGCCAATTTCCCAAGTATTTCTAACATTTTCCCCGGCCACTCTTTATTCCTCGTGCTTTAAAAGCAAATCTCGCGCAGTTGAAAATGGGTGACAAGCCGAGGCGAATTCGTCCTGCCGCCGACGTCGATCCCTCACTACCGACGCACTCCCACGTTCACCTACACACCCACACCACCAGATCCTCCTTACTGAAGCCATCGTCAAAAGGCACATGTACCCACTGTCACCGGGGATGGTAAAAGGCTCGTGCCACTTGCTCTTTCGGGGCTGGCTGCAGCAGGAGAGAGAGAGGGAGGGAGAGAGAGAGAAATCGTGCGGCGCAGGTTGTGCAGCAGAGTCAAGTTTGCGTTCGTTATTCGGCTGTGTTTGAATGTATGACAAACAGTCGGAGCGACACGGACGAATAAATGACGGCAAATGAGGAGGAGAAGAAAGGGGGGGCACCGTTTGTTTTTTCGTGCGCGCGTGCGTCTGCTTGAGAGTCGTCGTAGGTGGGTGGTTGTGAGGATAGGAAGGTATACAGTGGGGAGTAAAAGGAATGGTTGGGAGTGAGATGAAGAGTGTATGTGGCGAGCGTTCTGACGTATTCGTCGAGAATGTTACGTCGGTCTCTTCGAAGTGGTAGTTTCTATTTTTAGCGGATGAGACGCCGTCTGTTATTGAAAAATAATAGTTAAGACAATGTAAACAAGATGTATTACGATGCAGCGGGGGTGGGAGGTCACTTATTGTTTCTATCTTTCGATTTATTGAATTAATTTTATCGATATACATTGCCCTACGAAGAAATATTACGGTGACAACTAACGATCTTTGATGGCTGTTTGTCAAGGACGTTAAGCACACAATCTAACGTGCAATTAAGATTATTGTTTGTATCTGTTATTACGCATAGACGCTATTTATTCCTAATGGCATTCGAGATTATTAAGATTTGTCGTTGTAGTGTCGCTTTTGTAACTTCATTAATTAAAAGGCGATTCGTAAGAATGGTGTGGTCCAATATTTTAGCCAATGTATTATCAATCATAAATGGATTAGAAGTAATGAATTTATATGGAAGGATATTGAAGATTATAGCTAATAATAATATATTCTGCTTCATTTAAATTCAAGTGTTGCATGCATTTTATGTTTGTAATGAGGAGAGAGAATGAATCTTCAACGCTTCAATGTTCACTCATTTTTGTATTTGAAACTTGTAATAATGTGGTTGGACATCGATCGATATATGATAGTTAAAAGTGCTAATTTTCTAGCTACGAAACATTTTCAATTCTTGCCAAATTTATATTTTGAATTAAATTTCGAAACACTTGCTGTTAGTTGTATATTATTACGTATCGATTTAATAGGAATGAAATACAATAGCCTTGATCATTTTATAAAATTTATGTACATACAGCTACGTACGCAATTGTGTACATACACGCACACACACACATACACACATTTACGTGCCAGAACAAATACAAATCTTATTAGACTTTTAATATTTAAGAATTCCATGCATATAAAGATAATACATTATTAAAGAAGAAATCAACCAGGAGGTAAGGTACGTGATGTGCTTTCGGAGGTTAAGATTCTCATCTGCCCCCGAGTTCTTTGTAGATTTCATTCGCGATTTGGCTACCGAAACATGAACATCACACGCAACAATTACAGAGCCAATAAAAGCAATTAAATTTCGCGGGTCAAAGTAATTAATGCAAAAATCAGTAGCTTTGGCTATTACCCAGCGGCAACAATAAGTCTTATCGACTGGCCTTCACTTGTACATTAAATGTGCCAGGTGGAAGCAAAAAATCAAGTCCTCGTGTTGCGTACCGAGTTGCTGACCCCAAAAAGCCGATAATTATCTGGATAACAGGGTAACCAGTCGGCCAAGACTCATCTGTTTCTTTGGAAAAGCAAAAATATCACCAAATCACGTATTTGCTCGCGATTCTCAGTCATACGATAAATTCAAATTAGCGAGAAAGCAGCCAATGGTCTCCAGCAGCAGCTAAATGCTAACCTCGACGCACAAGTTATGCAAAATGGGGGCGGAGTGGCGGGTGGGGGTTAAACTTGGCGAAAGACGGTGCATGGGCGAAGGACGTCGGAGAGTTGGGAATGAGGATGGGATGGAGATGGACGAGCGTTGGACTAAACTAAAAAGGAATGGGCGATAAACAAAGGTTGATAAGGGAGCGAGGCCGGGAGGGGAATGGTGGGTAGGGGTGGGTAG
>JAPYYT010001340.1:0-28395 GCA_030522565.1 Ceratosolen corneri
GCCATTCCACTATCTGTTTCTCCTTCACACACACACTCGTGAGGAGAAAACACACGCTCACGCGGATCCGCTCCCCTCGATTCTTACCCGAGCCGGATCCCGAACACTAGTAAATTAATATATTTAGTAAAAAATAATACATAGAAATATAATGAATAGCAAACAATTTGAGGGAGAAAGAATGTATAAAGTAAATGAATTTGACTTTTAAAACTGAAAACATTTCCATAAAATCCCTTTATCAGTTTGTTATATTTAGTAGACTAAATTTTCATCAAATGATAGAAATAAACGTGAATTTCTTTTAAAACGAATATATGATGAAAAAAATCAGCGATCGGCAGTTGAAATATTTCATTTTAAATTCTAAAAAAACATGTCAATAATAGAATATATTGAAATAAAGAGCCTTAATTCGTAAAATCGAAGTATTTGATTTTGTATGAAAAACAGTCAACGTTGATTTATTTCCCATAAAAACTCAAAGTCGATTTATTTCCCAAATTTATCATAATTTCTAACATTATTCATTATGATTATTAGTATTGTAGTAAAATTTGCGGCTTTTAAGCTCAAAGCATACACATTGTTTATCCATTACGGAATAATAAACAATAAAGCATTTATGATAGATAACGGAGCAATCATTAATTATTACGATAACAATAAAAATTGAGAGCATTATATGATGGGCAGAATTTGTAAATGTACAGTTATCTTATAATGTAATTGTACTTGCGAACTTTTAGTCCACATAAAACTTAATATCTAATGTATGTAATTATTGAATATAATTAAGGTAATTTCAAGTAATGATTGGTCCTTTGACAAAAATGTCATTTCCATTAATCTCATTCGGACGAATTAGTAATAAAACGCCTTATCACCAGCAAATATGGTAAATAGTTTCAAATTTAACGAACAAAATTTTTAATCAAAGACTTCGAGCCAGCGTACGCCAAACATCAAAAGACTTGCGTATAACTAAAGCGGAAAAACACTTGTGAACAAAATGAGATTCTAAATGTTAAATATGAATGTGATTTGAGAGAAATTCAATTGGATGCAATGGAACGAGGAAATACTTCAAAATAATTGTGTTGAGTAAAAGTAAAGCAATAGACTTGGTAAAGTTTACGTTTTGAGCAAAGTTGATTAATCAGAAGGAACATTACTAATAGTCATTGTTAATGCAAACGAATGGATAATTTTATGCAAATTTATTTGACTCTACATATAGTTGTAGGAAACAATTAATAATAAATCAGAAGAATAATAAATGCACTTTTAATAATGCGTCAGTCAATTTTCTTTGGAGAAATAAGAGATTTTTTTTATCATAAGACACTTGTGGATGAACGAGCGCTACAAATGTCATAAAAAATTTTCATTTTATATTTGTAATTGCAATTAGAATATTCTTCATAACGTAAACCATGTGTTATGTATAATACTCGTTGCAAATTATAATTTATATATTTGTATTTTATAACGTAAAATGCCTATCTTATAAACAATATACCCACGATATATGTATATATATAATTCTATTATATGTATGTGTATAGAAACATATATTTGTATAATACTTATGTGGATAATGGTGTATTATACATGTAGTTTTATTGGATGCTTAAGGCGGATAAGACAGTATTTATAGAAATTTTACGAGATATTTCATTGAATATAAAATAAGTGTAAAGTGCTAGTGCAGTGTGTATTAATATGATTTTCAAAAATCTTACAAAATTTAATGGAGTTCAATTCATTAGGCGATCTCAGTGTGATTATGCGTAGAAATTACATTATTAAGGAGTGTAAAATTTGATATTGGAAAAAATCGTAAACTCGATGTTTTCCATTAAATGTATAAGCAATTAAAATAGTTTATCGATTCTTGTAAAATATCCGTCAGCTGAAATATTGAAGCAGTTATTATTAAATTATACGAAAGGGTATCAAAGAAATTGTAAGTTGAATGAGAATTCACGAGATCATTCAATCAGATGTCCGTAAATACGACCTCATTGTTTATTAACATTTTATTTATTAATTGTTATATATTCTCATGTGGCGCAATCGAAATAAATATAACTCGACCGGTTGAACAGACACTCGAGCATAATATAACTGTTTTATCTTTGATTCGAGTGCACAAAATGGAATATCTGGCTGGAATAATAGATTTTTTACAGACTAAGGATGAATAATTTACATCTCAAGGAACACTTTTCATCTAATTTCTCATTCAATTTTAAAGTCCCAATATATTTTTCAGCGGCCCCTCAAATATTCATCTCCCTATTTATAAATAGCGAATTAAAATTAATTAATGTAAATTTCTCGAGATTCTCCATCATCGAACCTTTAATGAAGCTCGAGCGAACGAAAAATTAATCATACGGATGTTATTAAACGCGCGGTAAGTAAATGTATATGTGTAAGTGAAGCACCGCAGTGAAAATATTCTTGCTGGGGAAATAAGCGCATCGTCACCGCAAGCAGCTTAAGAGCATTTTAGCGAGCTAATGCACCGCTGGATTAATCAGAAGAAGAGAGAAAATCTCCACGGAGACAGCCAACTATACTGTCCCGAGATTATCCAATAAAATTACAAAAGACACGATGTACATATACATTATATAACGCTAATATTTTCAAAGTTCCAGCGGGCCTTCCTTCCCATTTATTTCCCCCTCCCCTTCGACGAATGACTAAGCCTCTTTCAAAAAGCCACAGCTCCACCACTTTGTCAAGGTGAAAAATCATACTTCTAGAGGACATTAATTAATTTCAACTATTGGCAATAGTTATAAAAGTGCTGATTAGACAATCTAATAGACAACGCTCTCTCCCACATTCCCAAGATTCCGAAATAGCTTAACTGCAATGTTTATTAGTTAAAACATTCGTCTCACCCCAAATATCCAACAAAATTATGCCAATAAAAGTATACTCACTTAAACTAGAATCAAGTACAAGTACAAGATGTTACAAATTTCATATTTTAACTACGAATATTAACCTTTCATGTTTCTCTAATTTACAACGTACTCTGACAATATTTAACAGCTCTCGTTATATACATTTTTATATTATTTTTCAAAAATAAAACAAACAAACACAAAAATATGCGTCCAAATTACCGCTTCCACGATTCTTCCTATTAAGTGGATTTCGAATAGATTTCCCTAATAATTGCAACATTGCTCGATTATTAATGCCTACGCTAAAAAGAGAAGAACGCATCCGGATTGACATGAAGCTCATTCTGATGATTATAATGATGCAACGAGTGGAGATTGATGATTTCGATGCATCTCTAAATAAAAGCTATTTTCGCTATTATAGTTTTATTTGAAGTATTTATTTAGTGTGAATTTAGGAAATAAATAAGTATTTTAAAGCTACGAAAAATTCAGCTTTCGTAAGTAATTGA
The DNA here is from genome assembly GCA_030522565.1 of Ceratosolen corneri. NCBI lineage: Eukaryota > Metazoa > Arthropoda > Insecta > Hymenoptera > Agaonidae > Ceratosolen > Ceratosolen corneri. The sequence goes on from JAPYYT010001340.1 coordinate 3,440, forward strand.
ACTATTCGTGTAATAAAACTATTCGTGTAGATCACTTGATAATTGCTTTTTGAATAAATGTCGCATTAATAAAGCCATTTTGGCCTTCTAGTTGTTTCATTTCAAAATATTTTTCATCCAAAATATTGTCTATACGTAATAATAATGATATTTTTCCTGTCATTATCATTGTTGCTGCTGTTGTTATTCGCTGCTACTCTCACTTATATTGCCATTAATATTGTTATTTGATAATTTCAGATACGTTTTTAGTTTGAAATTCAAGCATTGCGTCAATAATATTTAATAATATAAATTCTGTAAAGACCGTTTCCCACATATCCGATAATTCTCTAAACCATGTACAACGAAAAACTTCAATTCAGATAACATTAAATTAATTGCCCATACAGAATGGTAAAAAGCGCCGAAGGACGAGAAAGGAGAGGGGACGTTTTTTTTTTTTTTAATATTGAAAGGGAGAGAAAGAGAAAGCTACGTGTAATATAGTCATGCGATGGAAGTGGTGTAGGAAATCCCGCGGAAAATTTCTGGTTTTACGATCGAGCTCGAAAAATCACGGTTATTGCTGACGCCGCATGGCAGAAGCGCTGCGTTAGTGTTGATGTGCATGACTGCTTGCAAAAATAATGTGACATGGACTTTAGTAACGTCAGCTGCCACACTAGTCTCTATATTTCAGTCGCCCGACTCGTTTGAGGCTTCTGTTACTGCTGAACCCCCCCCCCCTCTCTCTCTCTCTCCCTCGTCGCTCATATAATTCCCATATCTTGCTCATTTCAACCCCTCCCACCCACATCCTCTCTCTCTCTCTCTCACCCTACGCTCGTAGGTCATTCTTTTCTACGTCGCTTTTCCTCGATTTGTTGGTCAGCCTTACTCTGCTAACAGGCTCGGGCAGCACAAAGGTTTTTCTATTATGCAAGTACGGAGCTTCAATTACCCAAGCGCACGAACAACTACTACTACTCCCATATATTGCATTAATATCGGCATTAAATTCATTTAATACACCTTTCTCTTTAGCTTCCATTCCGTTGTATAGTACTCAAATGTTGGAAATTATTTAGCTTTTTTGGACCATTGAGCCATTGCATTTTACATTTACTAATTTAATAATTTTCAATATTCCCCTTGCGATATCCCAGCTCAATGCCTTACAATCAAAGCAAAAATTTCTTATAAATTGAAAGTTCATCAAGCACTTTTATATCCCAACGTATATCCTTGGAATTCCATATCTCATGCACGCAGAGCAATAATACTACTAATTATAAATATCACAATAGGCAAAACAATATATTTGTTAATACTCATTGGGAATGTGTCGCAAGTGACCATTATTTAATAATCGCGCATGAGCGTCACCACACCAATAGATTGTCTTTAAGCCTAGGAAACATAAAGCGAAAGGTTGGAGTCGAATTGGAGCTTGGATGGGGCGCAAGAAATTACCAATAAAGCGGGGCCCCAACGACCAAAGTTGCAGAGAAATCGAGTATCAAGGCGCTCGACATTAACCAAGCTCCATGAGGATGGGAGGTGGAGTTGAGGGGTTGGTAGTGGTGAGGCTCGATTGAGTGTGACTTTCAACGACACTCGCAAAATGTCCGATGACGAACGAATCAGCCAAGACAAAGATCAAAGGCCGGGCAGAGGGTCAGAGAGGCAAATAATTCATCGACGCGAGTGTGTGTGCGCGCGTGGAGTGGTATTGAATGGGGGTGGACGGGAGGCAGCGGAAGCTCAATTGATAGATGGAGGCGCGGGATTTTTGAGCTTTCGGCTGAAAAGCGTATTGAGCCTTAATTAATTTGGTATTGTCGAGGTGGCGGTCGCTCAATTATTAACGTCTAATAATAATTCGATTGGTGCTCTTGGCGCTCTTGGTGCTCTCTTCTTAAACACGGAGATTTAAAAGTGTGGGAGGAAGAAACGGGAGGGGAGAAATAAAATTCCATCCAAGAGTATATATAATAAAGTGGGGCCTTAAAGCGAGCAAAGAATTGTGTCGGACAGTTTTGAATAAATTTCCAACTTTTCGTTTTAAAATTAAATGCATTGTTTGTAGTTGGGAAAATTATGCCAATCAACGTGCAACTTCACATTTATTTGAACTTTTGACAGTGGACGTATGGAAGTGAAATCCCTTCAGGGAACAAGAGAGCTAAAGGAATGAGCATTGTGTATTAGCGTTAATGTTTCGAAACCTTTCTCAAATTTATTCTAGCATAGTTTTAAATTAATAAGCAATTCACGGAATAATTAATAATTGCTTTATATTATGCCAAGTTCTCATTGGGAGGAGGGAACTATTGTTTCGGTAATGAAGTAATGTTGAATGTTATCAGATGTATTTGTTGGGCAATGTAAATGGGAATTAAATGAAATTTCGAAATCATATGCAGGCATTTCACGCAGCTGAATTACAATTTTGGCATTTCAATTGATTTTGTTTTCATTCCTTGGGCAGTAAATGCAATTCGCTCCAACCCATTCATAATGATTTTTCATCGAATGATTCAATTGGGCTCAAGTGTCGAGGAATCTAGTGCCCACAAAGTTTCTCGCGACTGCGGCTTTAATAATTATGTCTCGACCCGAAACTTTATTCTGTTTATCTAAGACATGAAATATTCGGGAACAAATACTAGTATCACCGAATCATACCACTTTTCCCATTTCACGTTATTACAATACATACAAACTATTTTACATACACACGTACAAATATAGTTATATATATAAATATAGTTGGATATATACAATTGTAATTATGAAAATTCTTATCGCCTTTAACAATGATCGTCGTTGCCGTTATCACTGTTGTTGTTGTTGTTGTTGTTGTTGTTGTTGTTGTTTTGTAAAATTAATTAATTCTGGTAGAGGATAATAAGGGATGGTGAGGTAAGTTGACGTAAATTGGCGCTTTGCAGTTTAATACGTAATTATCCATTTATCAATTCCATTAAAAACTCAGAAATCACTGCGATCGATTCGTGGAATCCAGCACGCTCGATATAACGCATAACAATCCTCCAATAAAATTGCAATTCATCCATCATACATGTACGACCATAAGTATAACCTAAGCATTTAATGCCCACCAATTCAACTTATTAATGATCCTCGGCTCTAATAGTTGCACGATCGAGATTAGGAGCCCCAGCCCCTGGATCCCAGTGATTTTTTTTTTCCCCCTTGACGGATAAAGCAAGGGGATGAGGCACCGCCAATCCTCGTAAGCGCTTACGTCTCGCGGCGTCCCGGAGGATCTCTAATAGCGTTACCTTCGACGCCCCCAGGCTCGGCCTCTCCTCCCCTCTTGGCCCAAACTCCCGGACAACTTCGACCTGCCCAACACTCCCAAGAACAGCGACTTTCCTCGCTGCGCGCCTCGACGCGCGCGCACCTCCCCACTTGCCCGCCCAGCCCACCCTCCCCTCCGCCCACCCCGCCAGTCCCCGGAGGCGACTGCAGACACTTTCGAGATTGCTCTCGGCCTCTGGCTTGCGACGCGCGAATCGACCGAAAAATCCTGCCGAGATTCGATCCGCTACTTTATTTCTGCCGAATGCACAAACGGCGCCGGAGCTCCGCCCGACCCGACGCCCACCCACACATCCGCGTAGCCAGGCGCGTTGTCCTCCGCGCCTTCCCAAACCCCATTCCCCCGTCGCACTCTGTTGACACGTCCTTTTTAACTGGCTCCCATCCAGCATTCTATCCATCGCCGATTTTTGCTCGAGTATAAGGTGATAAAATTCCCTCGGCCATTTATCCATTTATTCGATTACGAGGCTCCGGCCGATAAGCGCCCTGTCCTCGCCCCCCCCCCTCCCCGCGCTCCCTTTACTTCGCCCACACAATCGCATTTTATTACGGGCGTTCGTTAATTCCCGATGGTTTTGTATTTCGGCAGAGCCCTGTCATTATTGGACTTTATATTTGCATTGCAGCACATAAGTATGGCTTATTACGTTGCGCATGCGAGTTAGGAACAACGGCTCACGCGACTCATCAAATGACTCTCGAAATTTTTGACTCCACTCATACTTTTACCTCGCTCTTTCCCATTTTTAATCCACACGGGCCTACATAACCTCAACATGATTAATACGCGCTTTTCACAAATCAATTTAAATCCTCCCTTCACACTCCACCTACTAAATTCAAATTAAATACCTCCGTAGCCTATTTTACATAGCCGTCTCTTATAATACACGCGCGCGCAAACAAATGTATGGTGCCCAAGTGTGTGTGTGTGTGTGTGTGTGTGTGTGTGTGTGTGTGTGTGTGTGTGTGTGTGTGTGCCTGTGTATGCGCGTATGTAAATAATAGATGAAAAACTAAACTGATAACGGTAATAAAGTTATCATTATTTAGTTACATGTTATCTAAATGTGAGCGTAAGTTGAAGAAATTCATTGATTGGATTTGCCAGTTATATTAAACTTAATATCATTAGAGATATTAAGTGAATCTTTTCCATATCAGTTCATAAAATCAATAAAATCAGATTTTTAATTTTAGATCAATTGTACGAAAAATGTAAATGTACAATGTTCTCTTGTATAAACATTTTTTCAAAACTAAATAAAATTTGAAAATTTTTGTGAAAAAATAAAAAAAGTGCATTCCCAAAATTGACAATATCTAAGAAATTCATGAATTAAGTTAAATATTATATAATACTGTTTTATTTATCATGTTAAGCAATTGTGCGTATTCCCTTATAATCGTAGATGTATTCTAACTTATATGAAGCTATGAATTTTAATTAGTTTCATTAATCCAAAATATTGTTACAGGAAATAAGTAAAAAATCTAATAATATATATATATATCTGCATTTAAACCTAATATATTTAAACACGCTATTCTGTCATCTTCAATATTTTTGAATTGAAAATGTCATATTGTTTGTCGTTGAAATTGTAGCTCTACATTTCCGATATTTCTTAATTGAAAAACTGAATTTTTTTTTTTTGATTTTTTAATATCAATGTGGTTATTAAAAATTCATTTTTCATGAAAAAAGTCCGTCTTTATTGTAATACTTCCGATTACGTTCCTTTGCAAAATTTTTCCACTACGGAAAATACCGAGTTTCCATAATCATAATCGAAAGGCATCTTTATTATTAAGATTAATACTTATTCGCGATACCGATAGAATCTCAAGTAGTCACTAAATAAAACCTATTTACTTTTATCCTGCTATCTCAACCCTTCCACTATCTACTTCTCCCTCACACATTAGTTGGCGAGAATTCACGCTCGGGTTCGCGCCCGAAGATTTGGTCCTTCGAGCCGGATGAACAGGAGCCGGCGCACCAACAGGATCCTCAGCCTCAGCAGCAGTCGCTGCTCCACGTGGAGCCGCAGGAGCAGCCGCCGACGCACCAGGAACAGCCGTAGGTACAGCCACAAGACACCCAAGTGCCACCAGGACCGTCGCGTGGCAGGAAGTTGAATCCGGTCGATGAGGTGAAAAAAGTCACGCCATCGACGGAATATCCTACCGAGTCCGCGGAAAAGTAAATCTCCACAATCGCAATGGATAACGGACGTTTGAATAGACCGAAATGAATATTGAAAAATGAAAAAATTGAAAATAAAGCAGCAATGAAATTTATAGTATCGTACGTATTAAGTTGTGCAAGTTTAATGAAAAGAAAAGGTAAAGAAAATATGTTTTAAGAATTGTGATATACCGTCAGTTTTTGACTTAAAATCAATAAGAAATTACGATAGTTAAATTATAAACGCCAAAAATTGAGATACACACATGCACACACAAGCAGATAAACCAGATTTGAACGAGAAAAATTTTATGCCACGTCAAGTGACGGAAATTATATGGTTGTACGTGATTTCGTAATACAAAGAAAACAATAAAAGGAAAGTAAAACGGTAGAGGATGATAATTTACCTGGAAGTACGGCTAGTACTTTGCGCACTTAGGAGTGGTGAATCCTAAAAAGTAGGATCAATATGATTCCATAATTGGGAGAATCTTTCCAAAGTATATGTTTGAGGTAGTTGTTAATAAATTAACGTCGATACCATTCTGTAAGGTTATTATTGGCACTGGTTATCATCCGATGACCAAAGTTAAGCAGCATTGGGCGCGGTTAGTACTTGGATGGAGGTGACCGGTTGGGACGAGAATAAATCTGAGGCTGTCGGTGGTCCAATATCGTCGGGGGAGGCAGCGGTAACTGTTCCTTCTAACGAGTTGAGGGTCTGGCTGATGTGATGCAGTTAAACAATGACAAAAGGGGTCCGGCTTTGAGTAGAATTTCAGGAGGATAGTCTTTGAGAAAGCTGTTGATGAGCTGCTTCTGTGAGATGTGAGCTTGGAGGCTGCGTTTTGGGCGTGAAACGTCTGTACTATAAATACCGAAGTATAATCTGGAGATGAGTGGAAGCCAATAATCATCTTGTTGACGTCTGAAAATTTCGTCCATTAAATAAACGATATAATACATCATGTGTGCATTAAGGACGAATGTAATGTTTCGGGTCGTGTGACTCCTTCTAGGTGTAAACGAAGATAAGGTTAGGATATTCTCAAGGGTTGACTGCGGTTTGTCCGGCTGAGTATTCTTCTGACGAAAGTCTTTCTTTTCTATCTCTTAGTTTTTCTACGTTGAGGGCTATGCCTTTTCGGCGGTGCGATCATTGAGACGTGGTTTTGATGTCTGGTTTTGATACGTGGCATGATGGTAAATACATTCCCCATGCCGATTCCAGAGGCCCTCATAAAGTCCTTGCTCCCGATAAGCAATTTCGGTGAGCACTTGGGCGGCATAGGCGAGAACTCCGAGGAGCCGGAAGAATAAGAGCCGGCGCACCAACAGAATTCTCAGCCCCAGCTAAACTTGGGAATTACTATCTCAGGTAATCTGTACTCCATGCTGGACTTAGCTTGCGGTGTACTTGAGGCTTGGATTTATTATCCTCGGCTAATTGTAGCGCTCCGATGCCTTTGATTATAGTCAGGTCTGTTGATTTGAACAGTTTCATTTCGAATGTGCATTTATCTTCGGTATACTAGGAAGATTCGGCTATTTCAGTGCACCAACTGAATGCTACAAGTCGCGCGCGCAAACCGCACACCGCTACAAGTTCCGTACGCAACATCAAAACAAGATGAAAACAGGTCCAGGTTCACCAGCAAACCTGCAACAAATAAACTGTCCGAAACAAGCAAAAGAATGGTATTATCTGAAATTGCGCGTATCTTTGATCCACTCGGTTTTGTATCCCCCGTAGTGATCGGAGCAAAACGCTTGCTTCAACAACTCTGGAAAGCGAAACTCCACTGGGACGCACCACTACCACAGGAGCACCTCGACAACTGGTCCGCCATACGAGGTGCCCTCAACGATCTATCAAACATCTCCGTTCCACGTTGGCTGCAAACGTGGAGTGATTCTGTGGTTGAACTCCATGGCTTCTCCGATGCATCCGAACTAGCTACGGCAGCAGTGATCTACGTTACCGTCCACAATGGAACCACATTTAAAACCACAATACTTTGTTCTAAAACTAGAGTCGCTTCGTTGAAAACACTAACTATTCCTAGAAAAGAATTATCTGCCGCACTTCTCCTTTCAAAATTAATGAACTACTTTCAACAAATATTAAAATTCAACTTAAAGGCTACATATATGTGGACGGACTCGACGATCACCCTGGGTTGGGTAAAAGTTAACGCATCCCAATGGATGGGAGTACGTGGGAAACAGGGTCAGCTTAATACAAGAACTTTGTCATGACGCAGACTGGCTACATGTCCCTGGCACATCAAATCCCGCGGACTGTGCTACCAGAGGCGTTTCAGGTATTCACTTGAGAGACCATAAACTATGGTGGAATGGACCACCATGGATACACGACAGAAGCCGTTGACCAAAACAACCGGATGGAGATAACGAGGAATGCATGCAAGAAGCACGAAAAAATATCCCTTCGTTATCAGCCGTGCCAATGCCAGATTACCCTTGGCAAGCCATAAAAAGATTCTCTGATCTCCAAAGATTATTCCGAATAACTGGACATTGTATCAACTATCTAGACCTACTGAGAGAAAAGCAAAAGAATCCACATCCTGAGAACATAACGAGAGAGAAAATAAATCAAGCAAGTTTGTATTGGAAAAGAACTACCCAAGCTGTATTCTTCCCTCGCGAGCTCAACACCCTTCAACGTCATGAGAAATTCCCCTCCAAACACTTTATGAGTCGCCTGAAAGCTTACTTGGACGACGAGGGTACCATGCGTGTTGGAGGAAGACTCGACGAGGCCGGTCTACCAGAAGAAAACAAAGCTTGTAATTGCTGACACACACCAAAGAACTCTTCACGGAGGCACACAACTCACCATAGCAAAGACCCTACAACAATATTGGATCATCGGCGGACGAACTCCTGTCAAAACTCACGTCACAGGGTGCGTGACCTGTGCTCGGCAGCGAGGGATCCGTGCCCAGCAACTGATGAGCCAACTATCAGGAGCTGAAATGCTGGCTGTGCGTTTTTGTATGCTTCACAACCTCAGCAATACACCTTGAGGTCGTCAGTGATTACAGGATGCTTAACGGAGATTCACGTCACGCCGGGGTATTCGTGACACTCTGTATTCCGACTGTGGCATGACTTTCCAAGGAGCAAACACAACCTTGAAGAAACTCTTAAACATCAACATATTGATAGGTTATGTTCTCAGCAAGACAGCACCTGGAAATTCAACCCACCAGCAGCGCCTCACATGGGAGGCAAGTGGGAAGCTGTGGTGAAATCGGTGAAGCACCATCTGAGACGCACAATGAAAGATGCACTGCTAACAATTGAAGAATTTACAACCCTTCTTGCGCAAATTGAGGCAATGCTGAATTCACGTCCCCTGCAGCCACAGAGTGACGACCCTGACGACGTCTCTGCGTTAATACCAGGTCACTTTCTAAAGAGCCTTCACTACTCGATTTATCATCTATAAGGCTCTCCCGCCGGCAGTTCATTCAGCAACGAGTTCAGCGCTTTTGAAATCACTGAACGAGACATTATTTACAGACAGAGCAGGCTATTTCAAAGTGGCATCACGAAAATGACGGCTTCGAAGTAGGGACCATCGTTCTAATCACCAACGAGCATTCACCGCCTTGTAACTGGCCTCTCGCACGCATCATCGCCCTAAAGGATAAGGAAAGGATGACCTTTCCCGAGTTGTCACCCTCAAGACAGCTTCAACCATCCTCGAGAGGCCTATCACCAAGCTAGTGGTCTTACCCCTTCCAGTAATAAGAGAATCATCAGCACCACCTTGCTGATGGCGGGTGAAATGTTCGCAATTCCGACAGAATCTCACTAAACAATACCTGTTTACTTTTATCCTGCTATCTCAACCCTTCCACTATCTGCTTCTCTCTCACACATTAGTTGGCGAGGATTCACACTCGGGTTCACGCCCCAACAATACTGAAATATATTATGAGCATGCGCATTGTTTCGGTTAATTCATCTAGAAGCTTTGGATAAATTCCAACATAATAATTAGAAATAAGCTAGATATCTCTTGCAATAAGGTAGATAAATTCTGGGCAAAAAAAAAAATGTCTATATAATGAGACAATAATGATATGCCATTTATCAGTTTATAGGAGAGGCTCTTGGCTTTATATCGATAAATAATTTTTAATTGGTGATAATAGTTGAAAAATTCGAAATCACTGCTATTCCATTTGATTGTTTTTGCCTTCTCGAATAGTTAAGTAACTAATGGCGTTTAGAAAAGAGTCGCTTAAGTTATTACAACAAAAATTTCATGACAAAGTAAGTTATTAATTGGCCACGAAATTATAAAATACTGGCAAATAAGAAAAGAATGCTAACTTGACAGAATGATCAAATGAAAATAATTAATAAAGGAATCATATGAGGACGTTAAAAAGACAGTGAGAAAAAATACTTGGAAAATAAAATAATTACGAAGGTATAATAATTCGAAGAAAAGTTATAAAATTATACCGATCACTTGAATAGATTTTTAAGCCGTCGGTGTGTACGAAAATAAAATACCAGCAGCTACTAATAACTAAAAATCTAATAAAATCTCCACGACAAGAATATCGTAGTAGTAAAAGTGATTTAAGTGAGTGGCAAATAGCAATGAAATATTTTTAAGTGTAAGATAATAGGTTACTAAGTAGCTTTAACAAAATGAATAAGAATTAATAATATTAGTGATACAAGACTTTTCAGAAAATTTGTTCATAAAAGTGCCTTAATGAAAACATTAATAACGTGGCGTTAGTTATAATAATAAATAGGAAACCCTGGTGTATATTCTCTAAAAATATTAATAAACGGAGAGAGAGAGAGAATGAAATACTGCTGGGACACAATAAGTAAATTAAGTTAAAAGGATGAAGATGAGCTTCGGCGGAGATATCGATTGAAATTTTAGCTTCACAAAAACCATTAATATTTTATGAAATATTTGAATTTATTATTCCATAGTTTATATGAGAGTTATTGTTCTGTATTGATTAAGTGGCGTTAAATGAATTATAATGATTTATTGGGACTCGAGTGGCATTGTTGAATGTTTTGCAATAACAGTGAGAAATTTTACCAAAAATATCCCAAATTTCTAGCAGCAATGAGTTGGGTACGAGAGATCATAGATGCAAAACAATAAATAATATCCTCCATTCATATAATTATTAAGCTCGTCTATGTAGTGAAATAATCAAATTAAAATTATCATAACTTTTAACAATAATATTTGTTCTTACCTTGTGAATTGTATTTTTAGTTACATTACACTCTCAAGGTCAAATGCCAATAACACAAATGATACACAAATGGAGGTGTATAGTGAGTTTGTAGAAAAGGGAGGAGAAAAAAGATTCTTTACGTCATGATTTAGCTATGTCACGAAGAAGACAAAAAAGTGTTCGCCAACGAAGATAAGCAAATATTTTTCAATATTGAGAGCTAACAGGATTTTCCAGTTGTTGGCTAATTATCGATATCGGTTTACACGCAAGAAAGTTGAAGAGTCTCGTAGACATTTAATAATTTGTAAATGCCGTAAACAATACTTTGAGGGACATTTCTCACTCTAATATTCATTGATACGAAAATTATGTTTTTTGAAATTTATCTTTCATCATTTCCCAAGGAGCCCGAGTACTGATATTAACAGCAACATTACCTTCGAAATTAACATTTTAGCAATTAAACAATACTAATGAAAGAGTTTATAATTAATACATTTAATTCGAATTCCTCTCGTAGAATTTGAATATTATTACGCCTATAATTCTCAGTTTAAGGCAAATGTTTATTAATGAGAGATTAAAGGCCTCCATTAAAAGCGAAGAAAAATGATTAATACACATCGAATAATAATTAAAAGCTATTTTGTTATTTAACAGCTGTTTATGTCAAGTGGTGAGGATTATTAAAAGGAGATTTGAATATGAGATTCTTGCCAGAAACCAATGGATTTTATTTCTTATAATAAATTGTAGTAGTAGTACGTTAAGGAAATTTATTGTAATATATTCAGGCATGAATAATTTTCTTTAAATTTGCAATATACCAAACAAAAGTTTACGTGGCTGAATGTATGAATAAGGAGTGGAAGATTACCGTATGCGCAGTTAAGGCATTTCAATTGGTCGTATGTGTGCTCCCAAGTGTTCATCGCATACACCCACACAGATATAAGTTTTTATTGTTTTCACTCAAATGCAGTTAAGGAAAATACTGATTCCCATTACTCACAATGAGTGCACACTCGTTGCATTCCATCATTGACAAACGTTTTCCCTACTCGTGACTTTTTAGGATCGAGAGTAATAATAGAATGTACCTGCTGCACTCGATATTAACATTTGCTTCTTCCTACAAAAATAACGCGAAATATCGATATCGCCATTGCCTTTATAGAGGAATACTTAATATAAGGGGACATTGGTAAGAAAATTTTTGTAATTTCAATGACTTTTTTCATTTTCGACAATACTTGCCTTTAAAGAAGTTTAATGCAATTTTTTTATGTACAATCATTATATTCGGCGTATTTATTTTAATAGTATATTTTTCACCACATCAACTTACGGGAAATCGAATATTTATTTCTCACAACTGAAACTCATATCTTACAAATTGCTGTAATTTGTACTTTGTAAGTTTCATCTGGCAAGCAATGTAGAATTTCTCTACGTACTATCATTATGATACTAAATACCGAAGATATATATATATATATTATAATCTTAATTTAACAAAATTCGTATAATTTTAGAAGCATTACATTGCGTATTATCATTATTATTATTAATGGTCTTTGAAATAATATAATCTTTCTTGCTGGAAAAATTTCTTATTTTACACTTATAAATCTTCATGTTAATGATTTGAAAATTAATTTATCTTATTACATTCTTTTCAACCTTTACATAATTATAAAAGAAGAGGAAAAAGAGTCAAGAAAATGGTATTTCAATTATATTCTAATTTCGTCAATAATTTTCATAAAGTTGTTGAATCAATCAAGTCAAACACAGTCCGTGAATTAATTGTGATTGCAATTAAAGTAATAAATTAATAGCGCGTGACAAAGTTTTGAGAGATATTGAAGGTAAGTAAACTAGATATTTTGCACTATTGAATGTTTAATGATATTTATTGAAAATGCTTGAAAAAGATTAATGCAATTTTGTTTGTTGTGTGGAATTTTCGCATCCGGATGGCACCGAGGAATTGAATTTATTAGCAAACAGTCTTAACTTTACCCAATTGAAATTTCAATTGCGAATGTATGTAGAGGAGGGAGGGAGGGAGGGAGGGAGGGAGGGAGGAGAGATCCATTAAAGCAGAGTTCATGTTATAAGGCGCCTTGCTCCATTTAATAATACTTCGTTTAATAATAGTTTTTGAATGTTAAAAAATGCCGCTCATAAGGCAGTAGTAATTGATTTAATTTGGTAATGCTGTTGTTTGGTATTAATTAAGAGCCGCGAACGAAAACGTAATTAATAGTCGTGACGAATATAGTTTGAGCAATAATAAGTTTTGCATTGAAGCCTGCGAGTGATTGGATGCGCATCAAATGCCGTTATTAAATGTAATAATAATTATTACAAGAATGCGGAGGAAATTATACTTTTTGCCGGCAAAGTTAGCGATGCCGTAATAATATTCAACTATAAACGGCGAACCGAGATAAATTTCTACATTTTAATTGAAGTCACGAAGGTGCATTCAGCTTAAATTAATATACATAACGAACACAAACTAGCATGGAAAGTCAAGCAATCATATAGGGACTGCAGTTTAAATTTACACTCGGCTGTTTTCAATATTAACTTCCGAACTGAAATGCCAAAGTGAATGTAAAATGCAAAAATGCGGCTACACTTTTATAATTATCCGGAAATGCTCTCACTCCTGCATTATTTATTCGCCAAAACTCATTTAATGCCAAATCCCGTAGTAAATAGGCGTGGCAGTTAATCCTCTCCTGGGCAAAAACTGTGCCACTCGAGGCTTCGTCGGCCGTGTCAATTACATCGATGCTCACATCCACAAATATTGCAAGTAAGTGAGCAATGACATTGCAACGAATGATAATGAACTGATACCGACGAAATATTGTGAGAGAAAAAGTTTGGCGAGTCCCCCCACTGGTTTACAAGCCCTCGGCCGTACGTGCTTTGGCGGACTTTAATAGCTACATCATCGCCCACTTCCTTTCTGCTTCGCAAGTTCGCCGTGATTCTAGTAGTTGGGGGGGCTCATACAGTGAACTTGCTCGCAATTATTGCGACTGGAGTAAACTCGGCTCTGCCGCTCGCTTTGCGCATCGGCGGGGCACACACGCTCGAGACGCGGAACTTGCGAGTAGTTGCGGGGGCGAGCTCTGACCGGAAGTCTCGCCGAAGCAGATGGACCTGGCTAAATCAACATGTAGGTCGCGAAATTCGAGGGAACTTGGATGCTCCCGGATCTTTGAGTGTGCATGGATGCGAGCTAATTCGGCAGCAAATTAGCTTCGATCGGGAGGCCAATGTGAGTGGCAACACTTCCTTCCCTCGGATATCCGCAATTAATGTCACGTGTCACTCGATAAGCTGGCGGCGTCTCTAATTATATTTTACGCTCGATTATTTGGCTCGACGCACGAAAGAAAGGACGCAAATGCAGCAGCAGCAGCCAGATGATTTAGGTATGAAGGCTTTGTTTTACTGGCCGAGTAAATGATAATCGACTCATCTCGGCTGGAAATGGAAAATCTTTCGATGCATTAGCATAATAATTTTGATAAAACGGTATGACACAATCTGTACTTACCCTTAATCACTCGTGCGGTTGGAAGGGGCGAGAATGCTTTTTTTTTATTGAAACATTCGAGTAAATGTTAATGTGGGCAGCGAATGTAGAATGAAATATTGAAAAAATCATAGCAATAAAAGCATGAGGAGCAAAAGACGTAAATTTGACAAAAAGTTTTTAATTATTGCATCCATAGTTTTAATGTGGGTAATGTTGTAGGAGATATTGTTATTTGAAAGATTGTTCGATGTTAGTTGAGAGGAGGGAATGTGAAATATTTCACGCGGAGGGATCAATGATTTTATTGATTCGAGGATTTTTGGAATTTATTGCAATAGTTTGAAAGAAATAATCAAGTGATGAAAGGATGTGGCAGGGCCAATGAAAAATCTTGCAAATGTTGTTATATACTCATATAATCATTCATAATTACGAAATATGTGTATATAATTTATATATTATAATTACAACAAATCGTTATCTATTTCGTAATACAATTCTCGTGATATCACGCACTCTACATCGCCTCGATAAACAATAAAGAAATTTGCCGCTCATTCATTTTCCGACGCCCTTCCAAAGTTTTCACTCTCCCTTATAATTACACTCTAATCTAATCTAGAATTTATGAGAAACCGTGTATTGTGGAAAGTATTGCCTCTTAAAATAAATAGAGTCTGTTAATTATCGCAAATTTACATACATTTGTACATGGTATAAAATGCATAAAAATAATTCTCCTCTAAGCATGAGCACCGCGCACTAGATTTTCCCTCCTGCACAGTCACAGTCAACTGATTTTCCGCACGCAAATATTAATTTCACCTCATCTCAATCCCACGTGAATTTGTCAATTATTAATATTATAGGTGGAGAACACAAGTGTTGATGGTAATTGTTTTTATTTTACCAAGGATCGAGTGAAGCAATAATTGAGTCTCGGGTTAAGCTGCTACGGAACTTTATTCTCTAAAGGTACAATTTGCTTGGATATTGCACACCGATGTTGGCGCGATTGTCTCAAGTTCCAGTTGGAAAATTTCAATTATAATATAAGGTAAACAATTGCGTAACCTCCTTCCATTCAAAGTGGGGTACATTTATGGCATACCTTTATTTCAAACGCAATTTCAATTCTCAATTCAGTTACACGGCACACGTTTAACACACTAACATCATATATTTTTCAACTGTTTAATACTTGCTTAAGCGTTGTCCCAAGCGTCCCACGTGACAATAAAACGAGAGCACGTACAGCCGCATCTCATTTGCATACTTTTATATCTTAATGAAACACTATACTATACTCGCTGGTAGTAATATCGAGATTATTAATAACTAGGCGCATGATTATAAAATTATAATTCATAGTCACTCGAGAAGATGCTGCGCTCACGCAACAATTGCATCTCACCTTCTCACCCTCAATCTACTTTTCTTCCCGTTTCAATGTTTCTCGTAATTTTATCAAGAAATCCAAACAATTCTCTTTCTCGCTCTCTCTCTCTCTCTCTCTCTCTCTCTCTCTCTTCTCTCTCTCCATTCTTTTAATGGCAAATAATTCAGTATACTTACGTCCTTAGAAACATTGCTCAACCAATCAGTTTTCATGATTTCATTATTCCAAATATCTCTTGGCTATGTACAAATTTGTAATTTCAAAACATATAAATAAAGCGCGAAACACATATTCGTAGACGCCACAAATAATAATTTCGTTCTCAAAATATGAAATATAGACATGAACGTCAAAACGTGAAAATATTTTGCGTCATTCGTGAGAACAAACATGACTTTATAAATTTGAATTATGCGTAATACCATATACCTTCTACGGTATTTACATAATTTCCTCTTACAGAAACATTTAAACGAATGGATACGTAATTGATAATGTGACTATTAAAAGTAAATTGTTGGATCGATGAATCGTTGTATTTTCAGCTCTGATGTAAAAACTTGAAACAAGTATTATTGTACTCACGAAGACGATACCAAGTGACTTCAATACGTTTGTCCGCAACACGCTTACCTTCGATTATCTTCCTACACATTCTCACGCTTTTAATTATAATTTATACGTGGTGTATTATTCAGCGATAATAGGATCAAATGTTAGAAAGAAGGTAAAAAAACTTGACCTAATTCACGGGAAATTTGCTGTCATCTTAAATAATAAGTTTGTCATATTGTGAATCGTATCGGTCGTTAGGGCAACGACGATGCTTATGTAATTGAATTAAATGTTTAAAGTGAACATTATGTCTCTTAAATATTGATCACTTTTGATTTGCAATTCATCTTTAAAATTTATACTCAATGACAATTATTATAGAATTACATGTAAATACAAATTCCTTGTCTACGTCTAATTTCACGTTTGCCAAGTAATCTTTCGAAATGTAACTCAATGCACACGTATGACGTAAAGCAAAGAGAAAACCGCTTGAAATAAAAGATTTAAGACACAGAATACAATTTACAGATCAAAATTTATGCAACCAACTTTAGTATTTTTCAAGAGAACTTTTCAAGAGAAAGATGTTGCGTAAGTGATATAAGGAATAATCCCTTGAATAAAATTGAATAAAAATATTAACTATACAATTACACAGTTATATAATAATTATACAATAATATTTACAATATATTTCACAATTAATATTAATATTGAATATATTTTATAATTAATATTAATATTCAATGCATTTTTTTTTCCCTTTTACAATTAATATTAATATCTAATATATTTAATAGTTAATATTGACATTTAATATATTATAATTATATTTCATAATATTATATAATAACAGTCGTCGAAACATTTTTGCCTCTACATTGTAAACGATAATATTAAGTTGAGAGCTTTAACCGATATTTATCTGTAACTCTATTTACAATGAGCCTTCCTGCTTTCTTCTTTTCAATTTTCCAAATAATTTACACTCTAAATACATAATACGAATTACAGTCATTGTTAATGAAAAATAAGTGATCATTGGCAGAGGAGGAAAGCAATTTATTCTTCGAGAATTAATTAATGCAAATAAGAAATGGAAAAAAAAATTGGATGAAAACAATTTGGTCCTAGTTTAAAGTACGAAAGTTTCGTCAAAATTTATTCTCTCTCAGTCACGTACTTCAACTGTGATTCGTCTCAGCAACTTCACTTTCTCATATTATTTCAAAATATTTATTGTACAATAGAAAATAGCAGTTGATCGTAATTTATTAATCACTTGCACAAATTAAGAGAGAAATTACGAGTATCCCCGTAATTCCCATATCTATACATTTCACGATAAATTATCGAGTTTAGTATTGACGCACCGATTTGTAAATTAAATTTAACAATTTATTTTACTGCTCGAACAAATTAAAATAACACATTTAGCATTAACTGACCAATGAAAGGGCTTTTTGCACACAATAATTCTCAGATCCCACGTTTTATAAATCATTAGCCGTGACGTAATACTCCATCTCAAGACATTCGCAAGAAACATTTTGCTTATCAGAGAAGCTTTTTGAATTTTAAGCACATTATTGTAAAATTAATTTCGTATCTTAGAGAAGTTTTTAGAGACGCGAGGTTGTTTATTTGCCGTAATCTCTAAAAATGCTCGATGACTAAATCTTTGATATTTTCGTGTAAGGCAAAATTTTCTTGTATTTCTGCCTTTACGCTAATGATATTACTCACACTTACGGACAACTACTGTCCCATTGAATAAGATTGGCCTTTCAAATACATATTTCGTTTTTTTTCCTTTCTTTGCTTCGCAAACAATCGATAACTTTTAGCGTACCAAGCGTTCCCCTTAAACATTTTATTTGCTGTTTCCCCAAGATTTTGACACTGACACTTGCAAAGCATTCTAATCACACCAGCACGTCTCTCGTATTCAGTGAGGCAAATATTCCAAAGATACCACGAGTTATACAACATACAGCTCCCCCAACTCTTTAGTATACGCATCGTATATAATTACTTACAATATATAAGTATAGTTCGGTAGGAAAATAATTTTAACGCGTTATCACTTGACTCGCCAATATTATATGATACTGCATTCTCTTTCGATCCCTGCTCTCTCTCTCACTCTCATCCATTTCTCTGCGCGTCTCCTAATCTCTCCACGACTGTCTCGTCGTGTCCGCTTCCCTTTTTCTCCCATACTCACTCAAGATTAAACTGTCATAAATTATTTATACGTATGTAGAACTGTTTTCGTTGAACAAACTGGAGCGATCAATTGCGTAATATTCACGCAACATTGTCTTGGGTCAGTTTTAAATTTTCCTCCCCCTCACACTCACACTACAATGCATTCGCGCACTGAACAACGTCATCAGCCTCACTAATTTGGCTAATAATACTTATAAAGAAGAAGCTCGTGAATCCGGCCGTTGGCTCGAGCCCAGGCGATCACCTGCGGGCAACTGGTACCAATACGTGGGAAAAAAGTACAAATACAAGGGAGAAAAGAACTTCGGGGCCCGAGGTCGGGGCAATACTGAGTGCGCCCGATGATGGCAAATCGTCTCTAGAGTCACCCTCGTCGATCTCCTCGTCGTTGCCCCCGTCAGGCCTCGTCGACGGTACGCCGTACTCGCGCTTATAGTCTGCAAGCAACAAACAAACGAAATTCGCAGATTCCATTGAGTCGCTCTTGGATTATCGCCACTTACTTTGAAATATCATTGCTCAATCAATGCTGTACTATCGAGCGAGTTTACTAATTTTATCAGTCTCTATCAGATTTCTCTTCTCTCCTCATAAATATTACCACACGATTATTATATTATCGTTTGAAATCCTAATCAGATGTGTTTATGTAACAATAGGAGAAATTGTGGCGTATTGTGCGGTGACATTGAATGGGAATTCTTACCGTATCTAACATGCATATCTTAGGTCTGAAAATTTTATTCCCACTCGGCAATCTTTTAATTATAATGACAATTACCAAATATGAAGCACGCTTGAAGCAAGCAAAATTTCGTCCACTAGTTTAGCTTTAATTACCGTGCACATTAAACGTATGAAGATAATTTCTCTATTCAAGCTCTTGCAAAAGTCTCTAATCGAATATATGCTTGACGAAAGAATAGAATAAAATAATAAACCGGATAATTCGGCTCATCCAGTATTTTAACTTTAGTAATATTCATATCGTAATTATTCTAATTAAGACTCGTGAGGTTCAAGTAAGATATCGGAAGATATAGGTACGGATGGAAAAGTGCAATGTCATTGTAAGCCCTTATTTTATATAGACAGTACGTTTGAATATATTAACTTTGCCACGAAATTTATTCATAACATTCGGATTAGTATCTTTCTTATCAAACACTAAGCTGCTTACAGTTGTATAGAGTCATTTTTTTTATTGTTTCGTACTAACGTTGAGTACTACTAGTCTTCGTAAAGGAGCTGAATTTTTAAAAGCAATTTCTTTAGTGCATTCGATATTAGCTTAATGATAATGATATACTAGTGATAATATTATAATAATAAAGCGTTATAAGCTTTATTATATAAAATATATTTGAAATTTTTTACACTGAATTTTCAATAAATACTTCATGTCCATTCGAACCTCATTTTCAAACAAAATTTTCGTATGCCATAATACATTGAAAATATTAAATTGTTCGAGTCATTGAATAGCATTGGACTTTAGCTTTGATTTTTTCTTTATAATTGCGATAGACATATGAATTTAGACTTGTCGATAATTAAACATTCTAATGCTTTAGAGTTTATGATTTTCCTTTCCTTGCAAATTAGATTATTCAAATATAATTTAATATGGCACTCCTAATTAAATAACTCACAATACATTCATTAAAACGACCAACATAAGTATTTTCACTGTTGATTACTCTTGATAATAAATTAAATAAATACACTTGTGGAATATAATAAACTAACCTGGATTTCGCCATTCTTCGACTTCATAGTCATTAGGTCGATTGTGAACTTTTTTATTACCATTCTTGCCTAGAAAACATAACAAAATAAATAGGATATGTCTTGGCTTCTTATATAACATTATTGGTATTATTGCGAAGACAGTAATTATCGTGAAGTCAGTTGCAATTAAATCATTTGACTAAATACAATATGAAAAAATGTATAATATTTGAATGGAAAGAAATTTGAATGAATGCAACAATTCTCATACAAATATATAATTCTTCGACATTGGAATTAGAAATTTCATTCCATATTATAATAGAGTATAAAGCCAATGATGAATACTGATTAATGACTATTAAATGTTTGAATTACCATTCTTTTTGACAGCATATGTCACGTGACTGGGAATATGAGTAGTTGTCGGAGGTGCTGGAATTTCTATAATCGGAAAGTAATATAAATATTTATTTTTAATTTCAATCAAAGCTATATAATAAAATAATTGAAAATAATATTCAGTTATTAATAACATTTTATGATTTCAACTATTCAATAAAGCGCAGAATTGGATTTGTACGGTTGCTTGAAATGATTTAAAAACAAAAGTAAATGCATTTTTAAAATTGCTTCGTTTAATTCAAGAATTATTATAAATAGAAAATGAAATGCAGAAAAATGAATATATTTCTAAATGCGTTACGTCACCCATCATTTCATATACAACGTTAATTGACTGAAAATTGAGCCAAATGATTTTTTAACGTGGAAGAATGAAATGAAATAATCACTTGTGCACTTTATATTTATATTTATCGAAAGTATTGACAAAAACTTAGTAAAAATGGCCTAATAATAGGTTTAAATTAAATTCCGTGTTATTAATATTGTACGAAATTAATTTTAGCACACAAAGTGGTAGAAAATTTTTGTTACAATGATAAAGTTAAAGTTTCATAAATTTTATTAAATTTGGTTAATTTAAAGTATAATTTTCAACAAACTATAATTTTACAAGTAAAGTATATCAAATATTCAGTTTTAATGAACGCTCTTGTACATAGATATCTTAATCAAGTATACTTTAACCTAATAAGAGCTTATTATTATCTTAATGATGATAAACAAAATGAAAATAAATATTAGGTAAAGGCATTCTCATACGGCTATTAGTGAATGTATTGAAGAATTTTTTAATCGCCTTTTACATAATTAGCAAATTGATAGTATAACCAAATATAGCGATATAGATTATTAGTCTGAAAATCTGTAAAGTGTCGGCCTTGTGCAGACATCGACAATCGATACATTGTTATCGATACTTTGTACGTGATATTCATTAAAGCCAAGATGATGAGATAATTTACCATCGAGCTTGATGACTCCGTCGGTCCCTCCTAGAGAATTCTGGGCCACACACTTGTAAGATCCAAAGTCCTTGAGGCCGACGTTTCTAATATTGAGCTTCATGTACTGGTTGTATCCATTCTTAGTTATAACTGCCTCGTACTTATTGCCTACAACCGAACGGTAATTGCCTAGGCAAGTAAGATCGTGTCCTTAACTGTCGCAATTAAATTACAACACAACTAACATTCATAACAATAACTAATCTACCAGCAAAATTGTCCCGAGCAAAATGAATTATGATGCTTTTTTTTTTTGTTGTGTGTGTGTTTTTAACGGCAGTGCCACGACGACACTTTAAATCAGACGCGATCAATGACGCGAGTGGCCAAGTTTAAGATTTTGCGGCTTCTGACAATTTAAATCGAACATTTAGATGAATTTACCAGAGACAATCATGTCGCCATGCTCGGTCGTCCAGTAATTTATCGAGTCCGGGTAAGCCTCCGTATGACACTCGAGAGTCACATCCTGTCCGATATAAGCTCCCTCTAATTGATTTGGTATTGATAACATTGGTGGAACTGTGAATGGTAAATAATGAGAACCGCAGGATATAAAATTTCATCGACATTAGAAGTGTCAGTGATATGCTAATGAATGAAAGAAATCATTGGGGATCAGAAAAAATATCGTATAAGCAGATATATTAATTGTTGCATGAAATATTAAATTAGCATTATGTGACGACCTTACGACTGTTGCTCGACAATTTTTTGTCATACATTGAGGCCGATATATCATTTAGCTATTTAACCCCTTGATGTTTGCTTGCAGTCAATTATAGTCAACTCCGCTGGAAAATCCTACTCGAGGATACGTTTATTGCACAGATAATTAACAAAATGAAAGCTTCCACTGAACTCGATAGATATGAAAGAATACTGCTTGTGTGCAAATACCAGCTCCAATAGATTTAATATGAGCTCGCAAGCAAAACAGTCATAAATGCAGGATGATTATGAATTTCCACTATGAATGCAGCAATGAAAATTCAAAATTATCATTGTAAGCTCAAAGCGACACAACATATCCCTCCAATTTCCTCATAGAACGCTCACTTTGTTCCATTACCTACATAAATATATGTTTTATTTCTATTTATTATCTATTTCTATCTATTCTTTTTATTCAACTCAAGTTATTGCAATTAAATTTTAGCTTTTAAATTGAAATGCCATAATTATATAATATATATATATATGTACAGGTATAAGCAAATTTAATAAACATTTATGGTAAATTAATTACAATATATGAAATATTAATTTCGTTTTATTTACAATCAGTAACTATACCGAGGTTATATGTTTTTTAATGAGAAATTATTAAAGTTAACTAAAAATATTTAAACATTATTGAATAATCGCTTTGTAATCGTAAAATAATGAACTCTATTCTTATGTATATTAACGGCTAATAAAATTGATTGACCCGATAATTTCTGAAATTGATCACACTGAACAATAATCTCCTACTTCGGAATCTGTCGTAACATTAATTTTTCGACATGATGTGACACATATTTGTCTAAAATTTCTTTAAAAAGAAAATTAATATGAAACCATACATAGAATATTAGAATATTAGAATATACTAGAAAAAAATCCTCATTGAAGAATTATAAGAGAAAATATTATTTTCAAAATTATAAATAAACTCTTAATATGCAATAAATTCCACTTGCCAATATAAATTTTATGAAACTAAGAACCATCATTAGATTTTAAATGCTGTATTTTATTAATATACAAAATACAATGCTGTATTATTTATAAAGAAGAAGAAAAATTTGACAAATTTATTGGTAAAAATATCAGCTATTAATTATGATCTAACACATGCTAATTAGTTGCAATTATTGACAAAGATTAATATAAACTTTATTAAACATAATACATGCTTTTATTGTCATTGTAGTAAGTATCACATAGAGTAATGCGTATTATTGAAAGATTTTCTAATATTTTCTCATATATTGTTATAAATAATATTAGCATTTTAGTTATATATTACAGACACTAAACATTAAACACTAACATACTAAATACATAACAATGATAAAATGGTTCAAATTTTAAATAACGAGAACGAGTCCATTAATGAAAGAATGTGCAATTAAAAATTTTTTTATCATAAAATTCATTCGTTCAAAGTAATAAGATAAAAATAAGATACAAATAAAGTTAAAACAACAGTCCAGGATTTTGCAAATGGACGTAGAGATCCTCACGTGAATCACGTAAACATTGAATTTCCAGATCATTGGATTTTAACGAGTTGAAAGAGAAAAGTATATATGAAGTAAAAAGAGAAAGAAAAAACATGGAGCAAAGATTGAATTAATCAAACCTAATGGAAGACGAATAGAAGAATTGTATACAGTTAGCTAATATGCATGAAAGTATTTTTTCTCTCAACATTTGAATAATATTAGCTGATATTATTGTACAGATGTTTTAGCGAAGAGAGTTACGTACCTAAAAATTATAATAGACCAAGCAACAGACGGTAATTGAAAATTGATATTTAAACATTGAATAAATCACGCGAGCATCTACCTACTTGTATGAATAAATAAAACATAAAAGATAATGGAATGCGAGAGCAATACTGTGTTCACCACTTAATGAAGAGTTCGTCTCTCTCTCTCTCTCTCGCAATTTCGCTAACCTCGAATGTACTACATAAGTTTGCAGGCAGTCTCTTATGTGCTTGCGTAAACTACATTGCACACATCATGAATATTAGTGCTTTTCATTTTATCAGCGTTTCTAGCTTTATATTCAGCTCGTGGAGACTATGGGAGCGAAGAAGAAGAAGAAGAAGAAGAAGAAGAAGAAGAAGAAGGTGAGAGAATAGCGGGCTGGAATAATTCTACTTTAGGGGAACTTTCGTCTCTACTATGTATTATATGAGCTTTGAGTGGATCATAATATATTAAGAACTTTAATTTGCAATATACGCGATTAGAAATCTTTGAACAATATTTATACACAGGGCTGAGGTCATTTTTGCGGCTTTGCTTCAATTTTATTGCAGCTCAATGAAAAACAAGAATTTCAACTATTTACATGACAATTTTAATTAACCTGCTCTCATAAACTTCTAATACTCCATTATATTCAAACTCTCTTTATTTTGTAACAATCCTTTAAAAAGAATATATAGATCATTGTTCGCGATTCCGGCAGATTCGCGAGTTTCTACGTGTTAATTTCTCTTTACTTTTAAATGTGATTTCGACGATAATATTCGGATTTTATTTCACGC